>VSMD01027715.1:0-291602 GCA_008750895.1 Mirza zaza | reverse complement strand
CCTCCTCCTCCTTCTTTTTTTTTTTTTTTTTTTCCTGGCAAGTCCTTGCTAGTACAAAGACATTTTGCCTTTATGGTCTTGGCAAGAATTTTTCTGGTTTCCATTTTATTCTGTCTTGTGTGTCTACTCTTATATATTTTCAGTTGTCGATTGACCTTTCTTCTCTGTTTCTCAACATCTCTTGTGATTAATAAGAAACTGAATGGGATTCCTAAATTCTAAAGCATGCAAATATGGTCCCCTTCTGGGACACCAGCCAGCTATATGTTTAAAAATCATGGTCCTTTTTTGTGAATGTTTTAAAACCAATAGACAGGGTACATTAAAACTAATTTAGACTTTCAGTGGCCATCCTGTGAGGCTATGAGCTCCCAGACTTGTCTTCCTTAGGAATTAAATGGAAGACTGCATGCCTAAAATTAAACAATCTGAATAGGAGACGTGCTTTAAAACATTGACTGCCACAATAGACATTTTTTTCCCTTGAGGCCATGTTGGTTTTCTATGAAAATAGAATAAAAACTTTAAAAACAAAATAATCCTTTCTAATTTAATTTAAAAAAATGTTATTTTTTATCGTTGTCTGTGTGTGAGTTATATGCAACTTGAAAAATAGTTCCCACAGCTCCCAAGGTGAAGAGACATATGACTTACATATGCTTCAGGAGGCCCCAGGCTCAAAACTAGTGTGAGTTAAATACAACTCATATGGCAGTTCATGTGTTAATTGGCATATTGGAGCTTCTAAAAACATTCAGGGTTCTGAAATTGCCTACCTAGAATAAACTGTCTGAAAATTAACTCAGATGAACAGTTAAAGAACAAAAAAATGGTCATATAAGCCTAAACTCTTTTCTCTCTGGAGAATACATCTCTTTCTCTTTCCTTTGCTTCACCTCTCTTTTCTTCTTTGTCTGAATACCTTTACATCTGGACTCCTTATCTCCCCCTCTCCCTGAACATGGCTCTTTTAAAACCTGTCCCTTTAAAATGAAACTCACATATGATTTCTGTGGACCCCAGCAGTCTCTGTTAGCTCCTGTCTCAGAATAATAAAACCCTACAGATGGTGGGGGGTTCCAAAAAGCTTTTATGTGCTTTTGTTTCACAGCCCACTCTGTTCCCTCTTTGGCTCACTCCACGACACCCATCCATCTCTTTGGGCATGACAACACAAATTGTGCTGACTCAGCCCTAGAGTCCTCTGATTCTCAAATTCTCTTGTTTGCTATGTTGTTCCCTGTTTAAAGGACAAAAATAATGCCATCCCTTCACTGATAAATCAAATACCCATCTCTTTATGGATGAACTCCTTTTTACTCTTTGTATATGAAGAAGGAGAAAATGCTTTAGTTTCTTTTTTTTATTTTCTAAATTTTGTCACTAACACATCTTGCTTCAAAGAGAAAATGCTTTAGAGTTCTTAAGCCAAATGCATGGAGGCCAACACATGTTCTAAGATACTATAGTCAACAGGTGGACCCTGTTGCTCATAGATTCCCTTTGTGCCTAAGAGCAGTCCCTGCAGCAGCCCTGTCAGTCAAGACAATTGAGGAGATAGTCATGGGATTCCCCCTAACTGTATTTTTGCCTCATGTAGTGGAAGCTCTCTTAAACTCACATTACACTCAACATCTTTCACCAGTTGTCTTACTTCTTAAGTACCTTCTACTTGCTGCTCCTCACATTCACTCTCTCAAGATGTAATAACATTAACCCTGCAACTCTCCTGCCCTGTCTTTTAAACAAAGCACCACATAACTGCCTACCTCTGGCAGACCACCTTGTAACTCCTCCAGAGGACCTGCAAGAGACCCCTTGGACAATGTTGAGTCACCCTGGTATACAGGTGGCTCATTTAATGAATGGCACTGGTAAGTATTGTGCAGGGTACACAATTGCAGTTACCACTTCCTTTGAAATCCTGGAGGCAGCCCCTTTGCATTTAGCCACTTCATCTCAGCTGGTGGAGCCTTTTGCTGTCACTGGAGCCTGTCTCCTTGCTATGTTAATCTTAACATAGACAATAGATATACTTTCGGAGTTGCTCATAATTTTGGAATGATGTGGAAGTAAGTAGGTTTTCTCGCTTCCAATGGAGACAACATAAAGAATGACCTTACATAAAATAATTACTAGATACAACAGCTACCTGCTGCTCTCATTATCATCAAAGTTTCTGTCCATTTAAAACTAGACCATAGAATCTAGAGGAAATCACCTTACTGACAACCCAGTAAAGAACTCTGCTTTTAAAGGTCCTACTGATGTCTGTTGTGGCCCAGTAAAGTTTCCAAAAGATGACTTCAAATCAATTACTAGAGACACCCAAAATTGAGCAACAAGAAGTAGAAAAATAAATTTGGAAAAATAATGGCTGCTGATTTAATGACAAAGAAGAACTCAGGTTTGAGCCAATAGAAAGCCTGTCCTGTCAGACTCCATGAAATTTACATTGTTAACTACTGTACATGATTAAGTCATTGGGCTACAAAAAAGATGATCACCTTTATAAACAATACTGGTGAGGTAACATTAATAAAGCTGCCAAAAGTGCTTATCTGGCCTGCCCCACCTGTGCTAAATTAAATCCTGGAAAGCCAATGCACACAGCCCCGGGTCATTTTAACCTCCCTAATGTGCAATTGAAGGTTTGGCAGATGGATTTTATTCAGCTACCTTCCTCACATGAATAGAAGTATATTTTAGTCATGATCTCTATGTTCTCCCATTAGGTTGGAGTATTCCCCCACAGAAAGGCTACTGCTTCAACAGTAGCTAAAGTTCTATTAGAGAAAATAATCCCTAACTGGAATACTCCCCTCCAGCTCCACAGAGACTGAGGAGCTTATTTTACTGGACAAAATGTAAAAAAAGTGTGTAATATCTGACAAATTTTACACCTCTCTCATTATGCTTATTGTCTCCAATTCTCTGATTAAAGGCATCATTGGTACTCTTAAGATGAAACGGGCAAAATTTATGGAAATCTTACACTTACCATGGGGAAAAGCCCTACCTATAGTGTTTCTTAGCCTAAGGGCCACTCTCTTTGGATTACGTAAATTAAATTCCTACTCATCAGGGTAATTACTCAACTCTCCATGCATTGAGTCCCAGATTCCTTTGACCCAAAGTAATAAAATGTGAAATGTTTCAATATTGTACAAGTATATTCAAGGTTATGAATTAAAATTATACTTTGGTAAAAAAATCTATTCACAATGGCTCTTGTGAGATGAAGACCTGAAACAATGTAACCTACAACAGGAGATTTTCTCTATGGAAAAAGGCATTTACAAAAGACTCTTTCCAACTTCCCTGGAAAGGGCTGTATCAGGTCTTGCTAACTAATCCTTGTGCAACCAAACTTAAGTAATTGATTCCTGGATACATGAATCTCATCTAAAAAAGACATCAGCTTCTGAGTAGACCTGAACTCTTGTTGAAAAAGTAAAACTAAAGATTTCTAGGATTTAAAGCAGGTGACATCTGAGTAGTTGGCTTTTCTCAAGATGCCCAGACCAGACCTGAGTATCCTTTTCTTATTTCTAATTCTTATCTTGTTTTCCTTTTGTTTCCCCTGGAAAGACAATGCCTTTGTCTGCATTTCCCAATCTGTCACCATGTGGGAAGGTGAAAGGGCGAAATCTTACTAACTGTTGAATCTGTCATCAAAAAAACTCAATCTTTCTATGATTCTAAGGACCCTTAGTTCTATCTGTAACAAATTTCACTCACATCCCAAATCCAACAACCTGTACAAATTGTACCATGGGACCGTCCTGTTTAATTAAGCTTTCTCATTTACCCTTAATTCCTATTTCCTGCATTACCTTCTTAAATTGGTGGTCTCCCAATTGTGCCCCAGAAATATGCCTTGGGTCATCACACTTAAAACACAAAACTAGGATTTCCTAACATAGCTAGAAAAATTATTGGGACTGGTTTAAGGAGGAGGGGGTATTAACAACTGTAGTAACATAACTGACTCCTATGTTAATTCTATTCTATATAGAAAAATCACAGATGGAAGAATTGCCTGTGCTCCTATTTGGTATACATACTTTTATAAGTAGAGCACCTCAGCATGGGCCTCCAAATGTTTAGACACATAGGTAACGGAGGGTCAGTGTAGGTTGAGATCTTTGGTTGCTCTGTTGTCAACCATACAACAGATCTGAAACTGATCATTTGAGTAATCATTGGGCTGCCCCACTCAGGTTATGTCACAGAACCAGGTGAAATTCCTCCTTATGACTCCCTGGTGATGACAAGCCTTCCTATGCTGCTTTCCTCCAAAGAATCCTTTCCTGAGGTGAAATTTGGGCTAATGAATTATTGATTAAAAATCTATCCATCACTGTTGCTAACCTTACAGACTCCACTGCAAAGACCACCACTGCACAGCAACACTCATTAATTTTCCTTGCCAGAGTAATTTTTGATAGTAGGATTGCTCTTGATTATCCATTAGCTGAGCAAGGTGGTATCTGTGCTATTGCTAATACTACATGCTTTGCTCAGATACACTCCTCTGGGAAAGTTGAGACATGGTTACATAAAATAAGAGAAGAAGCCACACATTTAGAACAAATTTCAGCCAGTCCTACATGGTCATCTGATTTGTTCAGTTGGTTGCCTTTAAGTCTAGGTTCATGGCTTAAACTTGCCATGCAAATTGGAGTTTTCATGCTACTGTTATTTTTATTTTGTATTTTCGTTTTTAAAATATTTATATACTATCTATCAAATTTCTGCAGAAATGAAATTCCTATCAGAATGATGTTAGCACAGCATCTTGTAATAATAGCAAAATACCTATGGAACAGACAGAAGCAAACTTAATATTGAAATCCAGATGGACTGAGCATGACAGCTTTGCCTTCTGGCCTCCTTTTTGGGTAAATGTGACAAAAAGAATATTGACACTAACTTGAAGCTGTTGATTACCTCTCCCAGATGTGGATCAAGACTAACTAACTGGTACAGATCCATCCTGGCAACAAGGAACACCAAAACATGACTATAAGCTGATTGATCAGTGATGTTTTAGGAAAAGGTCTTGATCAAAAGGGAGGAATGTGGAAGTTGCAGATTACAGGATGAAATCACTTTTTGTCAGATCCAAATAACCTAGAGCCCAGAAAACATAAAGGGTGAGGGCTCATGCTTGCATGCCTGGGAGAAAGATTTTCTCAGGGACTTTTTAAAATAACCCCACAAGAAATTATTTTTAGGAAAAAAATTCTTTTCAGGAAAGACTTGCTTTTATTCTTTAAGTTTGTGCAAAAGTAATTGTGGTTTTGGATCATGAATTTTAAATCATTATAACTATGCTCAAACACATCTTTATTAATCATAATAGGAACCATTACAATCAGCACATTTTTGCCAATGAAAAATACGTTTTTTTTATTCCTGTAGTGTAAAAAATCCATGCTTCAGGATTTGATGAATTCTTGGAAAGGATTTTCTGTAAGCTGCTGGTTGTGGAAATGTTTTCCCTGAAAAAAGTTGTTGAGATGCTTGAAGAAGTGGTAGTCAGTTGGCAAGAGATCAGGTGAATATAGCGGATGAGGTTAAACTCCGTAGCCCAATTGGTTCAACTTTTGAAGCGTTGGTTGTACATTGTCCTGGAGAAGAATTGGGCCCTTTTTGTTGACCAATGCTGGCTGCAGGTGTTGTAGTTTTCAGTGTATCTCATTGATTTGCTGTGCATACTTCTCAGATGTAGTGCTTTCCTTGGAATTCAGAAAGCTCTGGTGGATCATACCAGTTGCAGACAACCAAACAGTGGCCATGACCTTTTTTTGGAGGCGCAAGTTTGGGTTTAAGAAGTGCTTTGGAGCTTCTTCTGTGTCCAATCACTTAGCTGGTCATCACCAGTTGTTGTATAAAATCCAATTTTCATTACACATCACAATCTGATTGAGAAATTGTTCGTTGTGTACAAGACAAGAAGATGATACTTCAAAATGATGACTATTTGATTTTTGGTCAGCTCACGAGGCACCCACTCATCTAGCTTTTTCACATTTCCAATTTGCTTCAGATGCTGAATGACAGTAGAATGGTTGACATTGAGATCTTCGGCAACTTCTCTGTAGTTGAAGATGATCAGCTTCCATGATTGCTCTCAATTGGACATTGTCAACTTCTGATAGCTGGCCACTGTGCTTCTCATCTTCAAGGCTCTCATCTGTTTTGCAAAACTTGTTGAACCACCACTGCACCGTAAGTTAGTTAGCAGTTACTGGGCCAAATATCTTGTTGATGTTACAAGTTGTCTCTGCTGCTTGATGACCCATTTTGTACTTGAATAAGAAAATTGCTGGAATTTGCTTTTTGTCTAACATCATTTTCATAGGCTAAAATAAATATAAAATAAAAAGCAAGCAATTAAGCAGTAGCAAAAGAACATAAAGCAAGAAATGAACATTAAAATTATGTATAACATAACCACATTTATTTAAGAGTGTATTCCAATATCAAAAGGCAAATGTCAGCAATGCTAAAACCACGATTATTTTTGGACCAATGTAACTAGGAAAGATTGCAGCAATTCAGATGAGATGAAAAGCCAGGTTAATGGCATCTCCACAATGAACTGACACCAGTTCTGGCTTTGTGTCTCCAAACCAATGAGTTCCTGAATGAAACTGGTGAATTTCTCCTTTTGCCAATAAAGGTTTCTCTTTTCCTTTCTTTCTTCATATGTGCATGTAGCTTGCCATAGCTGTTCATTTTGGGTTACAATATTCTTTTCTAATCGTTGAATAAATTCAACATATTTGGAAATATTTTTCTCAGATTATTTTTTTGTTTAGGTTGACACTCCCATGTTCTCCCATCCGCCTCTTTTTGCAACTTTAACTTTTTTCAATGATTTAACCAAAAATACTAGAAAATTAAGGCCATCAAACATTTGGGCTCAGAAATATTTCACTCAAAGTGTATTTATGTTCAGGTTTTAGCCTGAATCTTCTTTTCTGCTGACAATTTGTGATCTCCTACTGACTATACGTTACTTGGATGTATTCAACATAAAATCTTATCTGCATTTTCTGGCCTCCTGAAAAGATACTCAAGTACAACAGTGATAAATGCTCTCATGCAGAAAACTTACTGGTACCGTATACAGATGTTAAAATTTGTCCCATTGTGTGTTGAGCTTTAGTAGATGGCTTAATCTAAAACACTGCATGGGTCTTCTTCTGGAAACCAAGATTTTCCCACTAGGGATGGCTCAGACTATTTGTACTATTAAAGGTAGTGGAAAATTGAAATTCAGTGGCTGCATCACGCTCACAGGAAAATTGAACTCAAATTCTCTTAGTCTTGTAAGCTCTGTAAAAAGTGATGGTGCATGTGATAGGAAACAAAACTACCTAATGTTTAAAATGCAAGAAATTATTTCCTTAGATTATACTTAATGGTTGCATAAGACTTTAACAACTCTATTTGTACTAACAAACCAAATAAAACCTATATAGGATTGACAGAACAGAGGATGGCGTATAGACAGATACAGAGTATGGTATAGGAGAGATATAGGGTAATAAAGAAATGAAGAATAGACGAATCCATAGATTCAAACTGACTTTTACAGAATTTCCTAAGAACTTTCAGAAAGCAAATACATATTTAAAAGAAAGTACAAGGTAATATAAGGATCACCAGATTATTAAAATATACATCAACAAATATAGATGTAAATATTGATCTAGATATACATATATATCTTTTTATTTATATACATACATAAATCAGTAGTATGCCTCTAAACACATTTAGTTGAAATCCAGGAACCAATTAAAACAAAATTATGTGAATAAATGAATTATTTTTAGTGAGTATATTTAACATTTAAGTTGAGGTATTTCTGTGGGGTTTTTTGGACATCACTTAAAAATGTAAACATCTATGTATTGTGTGTCTTGATTACATTTAAGATCTTAAAATAATTCTGTTAAATAATTGTGTGTAACACTGTTAAGTTCACTTAGAGTTTCGTGTTTTTTGACTTGGGTTTTGCATTGTCTTTTAAATTAGTCTTCCTGTTCCTCACAAAAGCTACTTTAATATAGTCATCCCTTTCACTGTGGATGTATCATTATTAAGGACAAATCAGAACATGACATTTTTATTTTACATGCTTCAATGACTCCTCATTACCTTCATGTTGAAATAGGAACAACTAAGCATGGTGTACTATTATGGTCTAATGTCCTGCAAAATTCATGTGTTGAAACTTAATCACCAATGTGACAGTATTAAGGGAGGTTTTAGGGGGTGATTCAGTCATGAAAGTGGGATCCTTGTGAATGAGATTATCATCTTTATAAAGAAAGCTTCAAATACCATCCAGCCCTTTTTGTCCTTCTGTTCCACCATGTGAAGACACATGGACAACACTATCTATGTGGAACAGGTCTTCACCAGACATCAAACCTGCAGGAACCTTGATCTTGGACTTTAGAGCATCCAGAACTGTGAGAAGTAAATTTCTATTCTTTATATATTGTCCAGTCTAGTATTTTGCTATAATAGCACAAGTAGACTAAGATACTTACAAACGTTTTCATGATCTCACTTCTGCCTCCATATTCATTTACTAACATATGCATTCAGTTCCACCAATCATGATTCTTTACTAGAAATTTTCTAAAAGTTCAATTCAATTTAGCATGATATGATATGCACAGATTTCTTAGATCTAGATTTTTGTCAAATTTTCTTATTTCTCAAAACTCAGTTTGATATTTTTAAAGCGGCATCAAGATTGCAGTTTGTATTAGGCTCCCCTTCAAATTACATTATTTCACTGAGATACTATTTATTTTTAAAATCATAATGCTTCTTACAAAATTCAAAATATACATAACTATAGGAAATAAAAAGTCTTCCACCATCACCTTTATCTGACTACAAGATCCCTCTTTGGGAGGCAGTCATAATATTAAAAAGAAAACAACAAAACCAAAACAAACTTTCTTGTGTATACTTTTAGATTTATGCATATGTAATCAAAAAAGTACTTCTCAAACACTCAATCCTGTGCTTTACTGAAAATTATTGACTTGTCGTGCTAGATACTAAGGCTATACAGTGAAGAAAAGTTTCTGTCCATAAAAGAGTACATTATAAAACAATTTAAATACAGTGTTCTACAAGAAGGTTACAATTTAGTGGCCTATGGAATTTGTGCTTGACAAGTAGTTATGCATTTTTAATACTACAGAGGTTTTAAAATATGTTTAATTTAATTATTACCAGAAAAATATTCCAGCTTTTTCTTGAAAAATAGGAAATCTGGATACAATGGAAATACTTTCAGTGTGTACTTATGTATTATAAGACTCATTCTTTAAGATATATATGTGAACAATTTTATGAATTTTGATAAACATGTTTGGTCATATAACCACAACCACAATAAAGATAGAGAAAGGTCTATTTCTATCTCAAAATTCCCCCTTGTACTTTCCTTCTGTGGTCAAATTTTCCTCACTTTTAACCACCAGCAGTTAATGATGTGTTCTCTCTTCCAATAGTTTCATCTATTGCAGAGTTAGATATAAACAGAATCATATAGTTTTAGCGTCAGGAGATTTCTTTGAATTAGCATCATATCCTTGAGATTCATCCATATTGCTGGATGTTGAAGAGTTTGTTCTAATTGTTGAGTAATGTACCATTGTATGAATATACCACATTTCATTTATTTATTCACCAAATGGGGGGCATCCGGGTTGCCTTCTGATTTGGGGATTGTGAACAAAGTTTCACATGGAGATGTTTTAATGAATCCGAGTCTTCATTTCTTTTGAGAAAATACCTAAAAGTGAGAATGTTGGGATATTTTGTTGGTGCATATTTCTTTTTGACTTAGTCCGTTTAGGCTGCTATAAAGAAAATACCATAAACTGAGTGACTTATAAACAACAGAGACTTATTTCTCACAGATTTGGAGGCTAGGAAGTCCTAGGTCACAGTGCCAGCAAATGTAATGTCTTCCTACTGTGTCCTCACAGTGGAGAAAAAGGATGAAAGAGCTCTCTTGGGTAGTATCTTTTATAATGGCTCTAAGCCTATTAATGAGGTTTCACCTCATGAACTAATAACTTCCAAAATATTTTATCTCCTAATACCATCACCTTGAGGGTTGAGATTTCAACACATGAATTTGAGGGGGACACAGACATTCAAACCAAGATATCTTTTGAAAAAAAGTGGAGTTTATTTTTCAGAGCTGTTTTAGGTTCATGGCACAATTGAGCAGAAAGTATAGAGAATTCTCAAATACCCCCATATTTCCCTATACAATCTTTTCCACTATCAATATCCACTGGTACATTTGTTATAATTGTGAACTATCATTGACACATTATCACCCAAATTAGTTTACATCATAGTTCATTCTTGGCATCATATATTCTATGTGTTTAAACAAATGCATAATGACAATTATATCTATTACATTATGAAAGAGAATAGTTACACTGCCTTAAAAATCCTGTGTGCTCTGCCTATTCATCCCTCCCTCTCCCCTAACTCCTGGAAACCACTGATCTTTTTATGTTTCCATTATTTTTTTTTTCTTTTCCAGAATGCCATAGAGTTGGGATCATACAGTTTCATAGATTTCACTTAGTAATATGCATTTAAGTTTCTTCCATACCTTTCCATGGCTTGATAACTCATTTTTAGTGCAGGATAATGTTTCGTTATCTGGATGTACCATAATTTATTTATCCATTCACCTACTGAAGGATATCTCAGTCACTTCTACGTTTTGGCATCTATCAATAAAGCTAGTATACCTATCCATATACACATTGTGTGTAGATATAAGTTTTCAATCCATTTAGGTAAATGCCAAGACTGAACTTGTTGGATTGTGTGGTAAGAGTATGTTTAGTTTTGAAACAGTGAAACTGTCTTCCAAAGTGCCTACACTCTTTGGCATTTCCACCAGCAGTGAATAAGAATTAGTGTTGCTCCAAAACATGACCAGCATTTGGTCTTCTCAGTGTTTTTGTACTTTGGCCATTCTAATTGGTTGGTAAGTGGCATTTCATTGTTGTTCTAATTTACAATCCTCTAATGACATACGATGTTGAACTTCTTTTTATATGCTTACATTTCGTTTGTGTATCTTCTTTTTTTTTTTTTTTTTTTGAGACAGAGTCTCATTTTATTGCCCAGGCTAGAGTGAGTGCCGTGGCGTCAGCCTAGCTCACAGCAACCTCAAACTCCTGGGCTCAAGCAATCCTGCTGCCTCAGCCTCCCAAGTAGCTGGGACTACAGGCATGTGCCACCATGCCCGGCTAATTTTTTCTATATATATTAGTTGGCCAATTAATTTCTTTCTATTTATAGTAGAGATGGGGTCTCACTCTTGCTCAGGCTGGTCTCAAACTCCTGAGCTCAAACGATCCGCCCACCTTGGCCTCCCAGAGAGCTAGGATTACAGGCTGTGTATCTTCTTTGTTGAGACATCTGTTCAAGTCTTTCACCCACTTTTCAATCAGGTTGTTTGTTTTCCTATTGTTGGTTTTTAAGAATTATTTGTATAATATATTTTGGATAGCAGTCCTTTAGCAGATGTGTATTTGGCAAATATTTTCTCCAAGTCTGTGGGTTGCCTTCTCATTCTCTTGACAATGTTCTTTGGAGAGCAGACAGATACTACTCTTAATTTCAATGAAGTCTAGCTTATCTATTATTTCTTTTATGGAATTTTCCTTTGGTGTTGTATCTGAAAAGTCATCACTATAGTCAATGTCATCTAGATTTTCTTTTTTTGGTAGCTTCTAGTATAACTTTTTAAAGAAGCTTCCAAAGTGCTTTCAAAGTGGCTACCACATGTAAGAGGTCAAGTTGCCCTGTATTCTTACCAGTACTTGAAACTGTCATTTTTTTTTCTTTTAAAGTCATCCTACTAGGTGTGTAGTGGAATCATAGTAATGTCTTAATTTGTGCTTCTTATTGAGTTATAAGGTTGAATTCTTTATTCATGAGGGGCTCTGTTTCTTGGTTCCTCTGACCAAGGAGATAGGTCAGGTCAGACACCCATACTGTTGATTCTTCCTCTAAAGCACCTTCCATGACTGGAGCTGTTCTCAGGAGAATGCTAGGAGAGAATAAAGAGAAACTTATCAGATAAACATACAAAAATGGGATTCTTCTAACATTTTGGCACATATATGCCCCTTTTCTATGTCCTGTGCTTGAAATTAAGGTTTTCTCCTGGAATTTATGCTGCTCACTTCTGTGATTTGTTTCATGTTAAGGCAAAGAGAGAAATAAAAGCAAGAAATTCATTGTTGCTAAGCATTGTTATTTAACCTTTGCATTGGATCTCCATTCTGCCTGCTATTGTTTATTTTTTAGTAGTAGCATTCAGTGAGACAGACAGGTTGTAGTCATTTACCCAGAGACCTATATAGGCTATAGTCATTATCCCCTTTAAGCCAGCACCAGAACTCTGAACCTGATGTTTTGAATTGCATTATCTGACTTCTTCATAAGAAGCAGAACTTCAGAGGTCCCATCATTTACACAATTCATGCAGGTACTATTTCATGTATTGTCCTCCCTTTTTGGCTGCTGCATACAGTTAAGACCTTCTTTAAGAACAGTACTGGGGAGCTCCTGGGAGAGGCAGCTAAGATAACTGGAAGTCAGAGAAACATTATAGAAGCTATCTTGAGTTGATCCCTAAAGAGTAATCAGAAATTA
This sequence comes from Mirza zaza, assembly GCA_008750895.1. Lineage (NCBI taxonomy): Eukaryota > Metazoa > Chordata > Mammalia > Primates > Cheirogaleidae > Mirza > Mirza zaza. The sequence continues at coordinate 278,855 of VSMD01027715.1, read as the reverse complement.
TTAATGCATCTTATTGGCGAGAGTTTAGGGAAATGGAATGCTACTCCACAGGGATAGCAAGAAAATGATAACATTGAGTGGTAGAGCTATCCCTTTGGCTGCTTCCAACCTTCTTCTCTGTTGGAGAAATATAAATAATATATAGTGTTAAACCAGAATGTGATATGCATCATAAGCAATCTGCTAAAGTATTACAAAGACAGAAGATATCTCAGCCTTTTATAAAGCCAGTTACAATCCATTGCATAAATATTAAGACAAATGATAACCAGTTCTCAAGTAAGAGGACTTGACAGCACAATTTGTCACACACAGTTCATCTTACATTCACCTGGCAATTGGGAAAGCTATTCGTGTTCACTAATTGGATTTATCCCCAATATTCTCATATCTTTATGGCAGATGGTAGTTTTGCAACTTGGAATAAAACATCTGCTGTAGTTAGGCACCTACACTTCCAAGGAAATAGAGAGATAGGGGCTCTATCTTCCTTCATAATTACATTTCAATGAGATGGTTCCCAAAAGCAATCCTGGGTCTATAAGCTGGTTAGAGTCTTATCTAGCTTTTTAAAAATATTTACATCCGTTTTAAAAACACAAAGAATTTACAATTATCTGAATTACAATGACTTAGAATATACAATTACAGCAAATGCTCTAAGAAAAGGGGAACAAAGAATGTCTCTCCTCTTATTTTCAATAAGTAGAATTAGACTCTTTTTAAAATTGGCATTTGCTCTAAAATCACCTACAGTCATTTTGCAATATCCAACCAGAGTAATCTTGCTAAGATTTAAGTATTATCAAGTAATTTCTATACCTATAAACTTCCCATCCTGCTTATAAGCAAAAGCCAGACTATTAACAATGGACTTCAACTGTCTCCTGTTCCTGGAGTCAAAGTCATCCAGATATTTACTGGGATCATTCCCTCAGATGCTTTTGGATTATGCACAAATTTCAGTGTATCCGAGATTTTTCTTGATTACTCCATTTAAAATTACAAAAATAAATAAATAAATAAACCCTTCCGTCATCTATGTCCTCTGGCCCAAATTCTACTTTATTATTCTCAGGTATTTACCAATATACAAATCAAGGAATAGTGCCATAGTTGGCATTCAGTATATAGTTGTCGACTTAGTGGCATGTTATTTACATTCAATAAATACCTTTTTTGAAATAATGAATGAAAAGTTTCAGAGAAAGGTGGTAAGCATAGAGGAAGAAAATCCAAGAAAGATCCTATTGTAAAACTGTAGGCAAGAGATGTTGATTGCATTAATTTCCGTAAAAGGAAAAGAATGTGAAATGTGAATGTATATGAGAGACTACAGACCTAACAGCATCCACTGGCCTTAGTGGTTGGCTAGAGATGGGCTGAAAATAGAGAAAGAAGTCAAAGTAAATTCTGTGATTTCAACATGAGAAAAAGAACAAGTAATAAGGTCATCCACTGAAATATAAAATCCAGGGAGACCATTTTGAGTAGTTAATGCTGATTTTTATTTTAGTTATGACATTAAACACTGCTACTGCCATTTACTATGGGATATTAGAAATTTTCATAACCTTCCGGTCCCTCAATTTCCTCACATGCAGTAAGAATAAAAATGGCACACATCACAAATGTTGTGGTGATCACTAATTAATATATGTAAAGTATTAAAAAGAGAAAATGAGTATTACAATGCTAATTTGAGAGGTAGATGATGATTTTTTCTTACATACCCATTCTTTCTCTCTTGACCCAGAACAAATACCAAAGTAATGATACAACTGAGATGTTACCTGTTTAATGAAGTCTATTCTAAATCCTCCGGTAGAAGATTATTCCATTTTCAGAGTTTTAGTGACATTTAAATATATGTCAGTGCTTAGACAAATTTGTTCATAAATTAGCTGATAAGTCATTTTATTTTGTGAGCTTTTTATTGTGAGTTAGAATATTTATTTATTTACCAGGTGTTATGGGCTAAATTGTGTTTACCCTTTCTCAGATTTATATTTTGAATCCATAACCCTAGTACATCAGAATGTAACTGTATTTGGAGATAGTGCCTTTTGAAAGGTGATTAAGTTAAAATGAAGCTATTAGAATTGTCTCCTAAACTAATCTGAATGGTGTTTTTATATGAGGAAAAGCAGGCACACATAGAAACACCAGAGATGTGCAAGAACAGAGAAAAACTAAGTGAGGGTACAGCAAGAAGGTGGCCATCTGAAAGCCAAGCAAAAACACCAAGGAAACCAAACCTACTGATACCTTGTCTTGGACTACCAGCCTCCAGAACTGTGAGAAAATAATTTTCTGTCATTTAAGCCACCTAGTTTGTCATGTTTTCATATGGCAGCCATAGCAAACTAATACACAAGGCTTATTGGAAACTCTAGTATGTTAGTTTTATAAGGTAATTCGGTCTACACTAATTATCATTTCCATAACAACTAATATTTTAAATTTTAAAATAATCATATCGCACAATGAAAATATTTTGATTATTCAAATTCAAGGAAAACATAATTTAATATATGTTGAGCGAATTTTCTAGATCTAATTATTTTTGTTACTATATTTTATAGGGCATTCAAAGTAAAACAAATTTTCAGCTTTGTACAGTAATATAGTTTTTAAAATAAAATGTTCATAGTAACATTGACTAAAATATTCTGGGTTGTAAATGAAAACACTAAAATATGTGAATATAACACTAATCTTTTTTGGAAAATTGCATTTTAATCATTTTTTATTAAGTTTTAAAAATTGACATAATTGTACATATTAATAGCTATAGGATACAATAGCAGTGTTGTAATACATATAATTTGTAGCGATCAGATTAGCGTAATTAGCATATCCATCATCTCAAACATTTATCATTTGTTTGGGAACATTCACTATCATCCTTTTAGTCATTTTCATCCTGAAGTGCTTTAGAAAACTAGAATTTATATTTATTCTATGTATATTCTATGTAATTAATTTTGGAAAACAGGTTTTTTTGGTCCAAGTAAACAGAAGTAGGGGTTATAATTGACAAAGATGGCCTTAATGTTTTCCTCAGCTTGACTAATTTTTAGCCCAGGTTTTTCCTAACTTAAGGCCCATGACCTCCCTTTTCTTAGAGCATTTACTTTGGAAACCTTGCAATTGTAATCTCTCTTCGCCATTGATATATAAATCTTCTTCAAGCCTCCTTGCAGGTTTACAACCTAAGAAAGTCTTTCTCAAGGACCTGGAAAATATTATTTATCAAAAATAGCATCTCTAATTCCCAGTCTCTGTGGGAGGGTAGGAGCCTAACTTTGAAAATGACCAATTGGCAAACACAGATACCTAATCACATTGACCAATCTCCCCCTTAATGTCCTCTAGCATTCTTTCACTAACTCACCTCTCGTTGAAAACACTCTTGGCTAAATTCATCTGTGGTTTAGTAAACAGGATGTGGAAAGCCCAAGTCCACAGCTGTGCTTGACCTAACTTCTGCTTGAAACAACTATTAAAAAGGATAAGTAGCAAATGTACAAAGTCAAGATGCTTGCCCTTGATAGAAAACAGAGAACAATAAAAAGATAGTAATGATTTGTCCTATCACCCAAGGAAGGTAAAAAAGCTATTTGTCTTCCTAAGCTTCTCATTCACTGCCAAACATTGTACAGGAAAACAAATAACCGCTTTAGTCCCCTGGTACTGTAACACTGTAATCCCAAACCACCTAACTCTTCATTATTCCTCCATGTGATCTTTACTTCATGAACACTAGATGTTTTCTAATGATCAAGAATTTCTTTTTTAGTAAAATAAAAGTCGTTGTCAAGTTTCAACAAAAAAATTGAGGTCAAATTACCCAATTTTCATTTTCTTCCAATCATCCAACACTTATTGGGGAAAATATATTTTTAGTGGCACAGTATGCTAGTATTGTGCATGGAACAGAGGACACAATAATCATCATATAAGAAAAACAATCTTGGCAGAGAGAGCCTCCAATGTATTGAAGACCAAAGGCATTATCAAATACAGAATTATAATGATAAAAGGTACAATAACAGAGAGATGCATGGGATATTAAAATATGCAAAGGTTAGTAAGAACTGTAAAGTATATATCTTAAAATATGGTAAAACCTCAAGCATGTAAAAAGGATAAACCCACAGAGTCTAAAGAACATTTAATTATTTTTTTGTGTATATATATATATAAAACATATATATATCAGGTATATAAAATATGCTACTTCTGGTTTTTCTTAATGGTTAAATTACAAATAAGTTCTTTACTATAGTTTTTACAATTAGAGTGAGAATATATATTTATAATTGTAAAATAATGTATATATTTTAATGAAACTATGTTTTACTCTCTAAGTCAAATGAATAATTGAATAATACTAGGTAAATAAGGAAAAATATCACTGCACAAAGAACAAAAAATACAACTGCTATTCTGTGACAGAATTAGATACCTCTAAAAACACTTACAAACTTAATTTATAGAATCAAATATTAAATATTATTTATTATAATTTATGTATAAAATACTTCATTGATTTTTTCATGAGTTTATGATGTTTACACCTACACTGGAAAAGTAGTCCCATATATCAAAAAACCCATTTTTTTAATATATATATATATGAAAATATAGCCCTGATAGAAAAAAATAAAGCCTAATATTTCTCCTTAGTACTCTACCAGTAGCAACCATCATCTTCTCTCACCTCACCAAATTTGGAAGAAAACATTCAGGACTTTTTTGGACTTTTTTGTCATTTTCAGAAAATGTAAGAGATTTAATTGTAATGGAGAAATTGAAGATGCTTTATTAGCATAATGAGTCCCAGGTACATATTATCAAAAATAGAATCTAGGAAATAAAGCATAGGTATTTAATTGAAATAGGAAATGGTCACAAATTTCTCTGTCTCTAGTCTATTTGCCCCTTTGTAATGTGATTTTCCTACTGCTCTTCTCATAAGAGGTAGAGTGTACTTCTCCAACTTTTAGAATCAAAGCCGACCTTGTGATTTGTGTTGATGGACACAATGCAGGGGAAATGCACTGTGGAAATTCAAATTGTAGTCCTAAAGCAAAAAGGAAGTTTTCACTCTCACCTTCTGGCAATTTGCTTAGAGGTTGCTGTGTAGAAAATGTCTGTTCCTTCTATTGGAGGATTAGAGATCACATAAAGTAGAGCTATTGTAGCTGAGTTACTCTATAACTACATCTGACTACTACTTGGTGGTCAGTAACAAACACAAGACACGTAAGTCATTTTGGGAACATCCAGCAACTCTAGTGTCACAACATAGCTAGGGGCTCACAAGTTAGTCCAGACAACACTTGTGGGAGAACTATCCATCTAAGTGCATGCCAAATTGCTGACATATAGGATTATGTACAGAAAATAAGTTTGTTCTTTAAAGCCATAGGGTTTTGTGGTAGTTGTTATAAACAAAGGGATAACTGGTAAATCTTTAAGACATCTAGTTTCTGAAATAAAATTAAATCTGTCCAGGAGAACTTGATATAGGCTTTTTGAGTAATAGCTAATAATAAAAATAGAAAGAAATATTTATTGGTAAGCAATGTGCTAAATATTTTACATTTATTACCTCCAATAATCCTCAAACTAATAAACCTAGTACTTTTCTTATCTCTACTTTGTATATGCTGAAACTTTGAGAGAGATTTAAAATTTTGTCCAAAGTTCTACATGTAAAAATATGTACAAAAGAATTCAAACCCAGATCTAATTTTTTAAGGTAATTTTCAGAGCTATTGGACAATATTGTGTCTGGTTCCTCTCTATTTTCTCATAATTTCCAAATACATTGCCTGTGAAAAGGAGTAAAAATATCGAAACAGAATAACACTATTCATTGAGATGAGAGACAAATCAAATACCAATGGTACCAAATCAGATAATTCCTTGTAATATTTTTCTCTGTGCTCAGAGATACAGAATACCTTCCTAATAAGTTTTTTAAATTAATTTATTTATTTTATTTCAGAATATTATGGGGGTACAAATGTTTTGGTCACACAAATTGCTTTTGTACAATTCCAATTGCTTTGTACCAATAGGTCAAGGTTATAGGTATGTCCATCACTCAGACAATGTGCATTGTAGCTTTTAGGTGTAAATTTACCCATCCTCTTCTCCCCCTGCCACCCAATCAATTTCTATTGAGATTTACTTCTATATGTGCACAAGTATTTCTGGATTAGTTCCAATTTAATAGTGAGTACATGTGGTGTTTGTTTTTCCATTCTTGCAATACTTCACTTTGAAGAACGGTCTCCAGTTCCATCAAGATTGTTACAATAAGCATTTGTTTACCTTTTTTTTTTTTTTTTTTTTTTTTAGACATAGTCTCATTCTGTTGCCCAGGCTAGAGTGCCGTGGTGCCTGCCTAGCTCACAGCAACCTCAAACTCCTGGGCTCAAGTGATCCTCCTGCCTCAGCCTCCCGGGCATCTAGGACTACAGGCATGTGCCACCATGCCTGGCTAATTTTTTCTATTTTTAGTTGTTGGGCTAATTTCTTTCTATTTATAGTAGACATGGGGTCTTCCTCTTCCTCAGGCTGGTCTCCAACTCCTGAGCTCAAGCAATCCTCCTGCCTTGGCCTCCCAGAGTGCTAGGATTACAGGTGAGCCACCACAGCTGGCCAGTTTACCATTTTTTTATAGCTGAGTAGTACTTCATGGTATAAATATACCACATTTTATTAATCCACTCATGTATTGATGGGCACTTGAGTTGATTCCACATCTTTGCCATTGTAAATTGTGATGCTATAAACATGCTAGTGCAGATGTCTTTATTGTAGAATGGATTTTTTTTTCCTTTGGGTAACTACCCAATAAAGGGATTGCTGGATCAAATGGTAGGTCTACTTACATACTGAGAAAGTAAATATATATACTTATAAATATTAATAAAATATTGCTTCTCAGGAACAGAATATGAACTATTTGAATATCCAACTTTTCAAGATTAAATGAAAAATTTGCTAAAATATCGAAAGATTTACTAAGAAGAATTTATGATATATAAGTTTACAGCTTTACTAAAAGGCATTTTAAATTCATATTTTGATTATCATCTCTTAATGTTCCAAAACGACACCCAATTATGGATAAAACATGATCTCTTTCTCTCTCCTTCTCTCTCTCTCTGTCTCCATATATATTTTTATGTTTCTCCATATACATAAATATGAATGCATGTATATTATATATGGATATACATATATTATATAATACATATGTAATTATTTATATATAAAATTGTATTTAACTTCCATATACATCAATAAATATTAAAGATTTAGAAACAATTTCAAATATGTGTAACAATAAAAAGTTTTGAATTGTATTGTATATTGTACATTGTATATAAAATATACAAAACAAGCTAAAGATGGCAAATTAAGAGATGCACCACATTCACAGACTGGAAAATTCAACATTATTAAGATGTCAGTTTTCCCCCAAATTTATAGACTAAACACATCCTAATAAAATTTCCAGCCAATCTTTCCTTTTTGATATAGACAGAAAAAGTGAATCTAATATTGATATGAAAATTCAATGAAAGTAGAATAGCTTAAGCAATTATAAAAATAAAACATTGAAACACACAAATAACAAAGAACACAATAAATAGAATGTCTAAAATTAAAAAGACTGACACAAAATATTGATAAGAAAGTACAGGGACAAGACTATAGGAGCAAGAACTCTCATGCATTGCTGATTGGAATACAAAATACTGTAAATACTTTGGAAATAAATTTGGCAATTACTCATAAATGAAACACATGGCTATCCTATTGCTTAGTAATTCTACTTCTAGACAATTTTTTATACTCAAGACCTATTACAACATATTTTTGAAAGGTAACAAATCTGGAAATAAATGAAATGTCTAACTAGTAGAATATGTATAAAATAATTTTTAAAAAATATTGATTTCAATAGTCCTTAAAAACATCAGATTTGCCTTATTTTTTAATCAAATTTTAAATGCAACATTAGAATATGATTTATAGCTACAAAAATGTTTTTAGGTCAGACTATCATGTAAAAATTCATGAGACCTTGAATAATGCAATATTGGAGACCATAATGAGAATTATTTTGAGTGTCACCCTGAGGTATTATTTCATTAGTTAGGCCACAGAGATATGAAGAGGTTACTCAATTCCATGCCTGTTGCTTTCTGCTCTCAGAAGATTACATTTTAACTCTAGGTCACTGACCTTTTTATTGTACCTTTCATTTTTATTTCTACTGAAGAATAGTGTAGAAAATGCTAACTCAAAATTTTATTTAAAGTGTTTTTTCATATACATGCACATGTATATTTTCCATTTACATCTTTTAACATAAGATATTATAAGCCCCAACAATGTGTAAGCTAATTATACATGCAAAATTTACTAATTTGTACATTTTTGTCCCAAGAATATATAAGCCAATTATACATGAAAAATTAACTAATTTGTACTTTTTTATAGTTTAAAATATAATACAGTAGATATTTCATACAAGTACACATGCTATTTTTTTTTTTTTTTTTTTTGAGACAGAGTCTCATTTCTGTTGCCTGGGCTAGAGTGTCGTGGTGTCAGCTTAGCTCACAGCAACCTCAAACTCCTAGGCTCAAGCGATGCTTCTGCCTCAGTCTCCTGAGTAGCTGGGACTACAGGCATGCACCACTATGCCTGGCTAATTTTTTCATGTATGTATTTTTTGTTAGTCAATTAATTTCTTTCTATTTATAGTAGAGACGGGGTCTTGCTCTTGCTCAGGCTGGTCTTGAACTCCTGACCTTGAGCAATCCACCTGCCTTGGCCTCCCAGAGTGCTAGGATTATAGGTGCGAGCCACCGTGCCTGGCCTACACATGATATTTTGAATTCCTACATGCTATGAAGCTGATAGTTGTAAAGACTTAATCTATATACAGTTATATATTTAGCCAAATGAATTAAGATAATATGTACATAAAATTTAATCTCCTCAGTATTTAAAATCAATCTCTCATATATGTCTGCTGCTTAACTCCATTACAGATGTGCTGTTCTCAATAAAATGCGTTTTGCAAAATTCTCTAATGGAATTAAAAGTTTTCTGATTGCAATTTTTTCTATTGTAACTATTTTTCAGTATATTATCATTTTGGATTTAGTTTCTTGGGGAGATAATGCTAAAGAGAAAGAATTAAGTGTGAGGAATACCAAAAACTTAAATAGAGCAGATAAAGGAAAAATAGAAAATGTCTCAATACAACTTAGGAAGAAATTGAAAAATGACCTTGGAAACGTACAAACAATGTTAAATAAACCCTTATCATTTTAAGCTGATAAATGCTGAGTAATTTGTTACACAGCAATAGATAATTAACACATTCCAAATCAGAAAAATGCTAGAAATAATTAAGGACTGATTTACACACACCAAATTAAGATACTTTTCTAAATTTACTCCTAACAGTATTTTACAGATCATGAATTTGTAGGAAAAAAAAAATAACTAAAACTTTCATCATTGCCAATTCATGGGAAATTATGCCAGTGTCACAGTTATTGTAATTATTTTAAATTGGCAATTGCAACTAGACTGTTGACTATTTTACTTAAAGAGTTTTGAATAAGCTATAAATATTGTTAAACTGGAGGTATATTTTACAGAATATTTCATTCTCACAGCCAAAAATATAGATATGTTATTCTGTACCCAACCACATTTAATTGGAGCAGATGTGTATGCCAGTCTAACATATATATATGCCAGATTTTATCTTTAGGAATTTGATATCAGTTTTAATCACAGAGCTGGTACAAAGAACCTTTTTATCACCCCCAAAATTTTCCTTCCCCCTTTGTACTTCCCATATCCTTCATCTTTAGCTTCTTAAGGATATTAGAATATTAGCAATATTCTATTTATTTTCTCAGTATGTAAACCTCTAGGAGTTTGTTCCTCACCACTGTCTTCTCCTATCTTATTGTTTCTCAGCTTCATAATTTTTCTCGGTTGGGTCCCCATACATTTCTGTTATCTCTCCTTGTGATCCATACCTGAGCTACAACTACACTCCACTATCCTCAGTCCAATATTCTTTCTACCTTCCATCCGGGCCGATCTGACAAGTGATGGTGTTCTCATTTCTGTATATAAGATTTACCTTTGCAAGAGGTTATGTAAATACAGTCACACAATACGAATCATTTTAAGTTTGCCTTTTTAAGCTTGTAATAATGTATTTATGATTCATACGTGTTGTTGCCTCTTTTATTAGTTTTTTAATTATCTGTCATTTAATTAAGGGGCATTTGTGCCATTTGGGGGTTTTGACAATTACAAATAAAGCCACAATAAGCATTTGATTCCAGATAGTTTTGTTAAAATAGTGTTTCATTTCACTTGCATAAGTTCCTAACTTTATAAGAAACTACCAGTTTTGAGAGTGGCCATAATATTTTGCATTTCACCCATCTATGTATGTGAATACTATCTACTCTACATCCTCACTATTGCTTAATATTTTATAATTTTTATTAAAAATTATTTATTAAAATATCTATGTAGGCATATCTCATCATGACTTTAATTTGCATTCCCCTAGACTAATTTTTTTATTTGCTATCCATGTCTCTTTTGTGGTTAGATGTGTGTTCACATTCTTAAAGTTGAGTAATTCAATTTGTTATTATTAAATGTGATATGCTCTTTATACATATTTATATATATTTCAGTCCATTTTTAAAATCAGATTTGTTAAATTCATTTTTTTCAACCAGTTTATGGTTTCTCTGTCATTCTCTTAGTGTTCCTTTGAAGACCAGATTTTCTGAATTTTTATGAGGTCCAATTTATCATATTTTAAGTAAAGTGATCTTTTGATGTTATATCTAACAAAACTGCTTAGCCAAATTTTTCTCCTGTGTTTTCTTTTAGATGATTTATACATTTAAGTTATACATTTAAGTTACTGATCCATTTTGAGTTATTTTATGTAACTCAAAGAGAATGTGAGGTAGGAATTGAAGTGTGTGTATACATATATATAAACATATATACATATATCTATTATATTTAAGTTTAAGTTTTGCACTTAGGATTAATAATCCATTTTTCATCACTTATTTGCATATATTTTCATTTGTCCAGTACCATTTAGTTTATATGTTTGCTGAATATTGATTGATGATATATATGTACACATACACATACATATATTTCTGTGTTATCTATTCCCTCTATTGATCTATATGTCTATCCTTTGTCTGATAACAACCTATCTTGAATAATATACCTCTTTTGAAAATATAAACATCAGGTAGTGATGTCTTCCAACTTTTTTATTCTTTTGCAAAATTGTTTTGGTTATTTAAATTCCTTTGCCTTTCTCTAAAATATGTTAGTGTATGGATGCTAATTTCTAATATTTATGTATATCTGTATCTATCTATTGTAGTGATGTTGACTATAATGCTTCACATCTGTGGATTATGAAGATAATTAAAAACATTGAATCAGTCTACGAATATGATATATATCTCTAGTCGTGTTTATTGATTTTTATCAGTATTTTGTAGATTTTTGGCATGCTTATATTACAAATACATAGTAAGATTAAAACTAATTATTTCATTTTTTCAGTGCTATTGTATATGTTAGTGTTTATTTTCAGCTAATTGTTTATTACTATTATGTAGAAATGGAATTCAGTTTTGTATTATATCATATAGAGTTTTATATTGGCCTTTTATCCTAAGAAATTGTTAAGCTATTTTTTTAGTTTTTGTAAATTTTTGGAATTCTTTGGAATTTTTTATATATACAATGAAGTTGCCAGTAAATAGATTCTTTTATATATTACTTTTAAACCTTTTCACTCTCATTGATTTTGCTATTATCTTCATTATTTCCTGCTTTCTGTTTCCTTTGGGTTAATTTGGTCTGTTTTTTCTAATTTCATAGGTAGAAGCTAATTTCATAGGTAGATCATGGACTTGAGCTCTTTCTTTCTTTTTAATATAAAATTTTAATCAAACAAAATTTTCTTTAAATAGAAGCTTAACTACAATCCATAAATTTTCATACATTTGTTTCTATTTTCATTCAATTCACAGTAATTAATAATTTCTATTATGATTTCTAGTGTAATTCACCAGCACAAGAATATACTTTGTATAATTTTAATTATTTTTAATTAGTTAAGGTTTGTTTTAAGGACAAGAATATGGTGTATTCTATAAATACATGTGATTTTGAGAAGAATATGTATTGGGCAGTATTAGGTTTGAATGTTGTGTAATGTTTAATGTTGTCATGCTAGCCTATAGTGTTTTAGGGGTATATTACATAGTTTTGGATATTCTGTCTACTTGGTTTATAAATTACTAAGAAACAAACATTGAAGTTTGTAACACTAGTTATGAATTTGATCATTTCTTTTTAAATTTTGTTTTGTACATTTTTCAGTACTGTTACTAGGTACATATACATTCTGGATTGTTATTTATTCAAGAAAATCATCTCTTTTTCTGGGTTACATTCCATATTGTGAAGTTCACTTTTTTCTGATATCAACATATCTTTTGATCAGTTATTGTGTGAAACATCTTTTAAATTTTAGCATATCTATAGTTTAATATTTTAAGTATAACTTCTGTGCCTTTTAATTGATGTAGTTAGATTATTTATATTTATTGTAATTCTTAATATGATTGGATTAAATCTATGATTTGGCTAACTTTTCTATTTATTCCATATAATATTTATCCTCTATTCTATTCTTTGGATTTAAATATTTTCAAAGCTTATTTGTTTCATCATTACCAGCTTGTTATTGTTATCTCTTTTAAAACTTTGTTATTGCCCTAGGTTTCACAATATCTTACTTAAAAAAATAATAGGCTACCTAACCAAAACGTTACCTTGTTTTATAACATAGTCTCATTTCTGCTTTACCTTGTGATACTTTTGTACATATTTTAATTTAATATATGCTAGAAACTCCTACAAGATTGATATTTTTGTTTTAGATCATCAATATATTTCATGCAAGCAAAAAAGTTTAGTATATTTTTGTTTTGTCTCTTTTATTGCACACAGTACATATTAAAAGTTATTGTGATCATGTTTCTGTTTTTAACAAGTTTTATATTATATAATTTTTATTTAACCACTCTTTTTCTCAAAATATACTTTAAAATATATACTCTAAAATTTAATTTATTTATTACATCTGATATTACAGCAGAGAAGCATAATTTTTAACCTTAAAATATTAATTTTCTATGATATAATGACAAGAATATAGTTGTTTCAAAATTCTCCAATGTCAAACTTAAAAAGTTTATTTATGTGCTGAATTGAACTTTAAAAAATATTTATTTGAATTTAAAATTATCTTCGTTATTTTCCATTATTTATTTGTATTGATTATTTATTAATATGTATAAGAATATATACAGTAATCATGTTTAATTGATGTTTTCTTTGTTAAAAGCCTAAAATTTTCTTCTTCTTCTTCCTCTTGTTTGTTTTCTATTAATCAATACTGAAAATTAAAATAAGAATATAATTATTTAAAATTAATAGTTAATGGACTGTATAACTGATTTTTGCATCTTTATGGAATAATTGTTTATTTTTCTAATTCTCTTTTGTATTGTCTACAAAGGTTTATTACTGTCAATTGTAAAAGATTTCAGGGATGATCTATATGGTTATTATAGAGAATGTTTATGTCAAATGAGTGAGTGGAAACATGCAGTGAGAACAGACATGTCTCATTTTTGCTGGGTCACATTTCAGAAGAAATACAGTATATAAAAATAGATTCATTAGTGTTATTAGTACATGCAATAAAATACTGACATGATGTACCATTAAATTAAAGATATATTTATATTCAAACATATATCCCTTTATTATGAGTGGTATCTTAATTAGCATCTATTAGTATTAATAGATTTTTCGCAACCTATGACAAAATGAAACTGTCACAAAATGTCATCCAAACCAATAGCTTTAGGTTGAAGTTGTTATTTTGTCCTATGCTTTTCCTTTAAGGAGTTTTTAAATGCTTATAAATTGGACAAGATTTTCTCAGAGAAAAGTAGTAAATATCAGATATTTTCTTCTTTCTCTAGAAAGTATCAAATACATTGCAAATGTCACAAAACATATCATCAAATCAAATACATTATAACTATAATCATGTATTATCTCTTAAAATATTATGATTAAGATCTCAAGACTTATGGAAAAGGGAGCTCATTTTATAACCATTGTTTTAGTACTTATCTGTACCTCACATAAACAGAACAGTTATAAAAATTATATATCACATTTTTTAAATCTAAATATCAACTTTTAGTATATTGTCTATAAATTTTATGTCTTTAAATTTTATGTTTTTAATTTTGTCCTATATTTTTCTCTACCAATGTAATCCTGCTCCTGCTTTTTGAAAAAGAAAAAAAGATATTGCTATTGAACATTACATCCAATATTTTTATTTTTAGAGCTTACCCCTACATTTTTATTAATAATATAAATATTCAAAATACACAAGCCCACAAACCTTTAGAAGCCAACTGCTATTTATATTCTATTACCAAACATGGCAACATTTTATTTTCCCTGTTTTCTTCATTGCTTAGTCCTCATATTCTGTATCCACTATCTGAAATTTTAAATCAAGACTACTAGTTACAAATTACTGTTTTCAGACAATGTGCCTGTTATTATACTTTCCCATATATATTTTTTTTTAAGTAAACTTGATTATCATGCCAACACTTGTCTTCTTGAGTTAGGTCTAGGGGTCAGGTTATAAAATAAAGGAGAAATGAAGACCTTTTTCAGACCATCAAAAGCTGTGAGTATCCTTTACCATTAAAGCTGCCTTACAAAAAGTGTTAAGATGTTCTTCAACCAGAGGGAATATAATACCAGATCAAAACATATCCACAGAACAAATAATGAATAATGGACATAGTATAAATGAATGCAATTATACTTAAATATTTTCCTTTTTTAATTGCTATGGATTATAACTGACTAAATAATAAAAAATAGTACCCATATTGCAACCTTACAGCATGTTTACTGCACAAAGGATGGGGGCGGGGGGAGAAAATAGAAGTACAATGTTATCAGGTCCTTATTCTGCACATGATGGAGTATAAACTTATAAAAAGTTAAACACTGAGTAACTGCAGATACATATTTTAAATCCTAGGGAAACCGCTAAACTATTTTGAAATATATATTAATAGTAAGCAAATAGAGACATGATGGAATAAAATATATTAACTAAGCAAAAGAAGAGAAAAATATTTAATGACTCTATAAAAGCAACAGAAAACAGAAGTGGCCAGATTTTAATCTTATAATAATCAAAAGTTTGTTACATAGAAGCCATATAACATCATCAATAAAAAAAACAAAGATTGTGAATGAACATAATGCAAGGCTCAATTATATGATAACAATAAGTTCACTTTAAAAATAATGATACAGGTTCCACTGGGTTCTTTAAATCACCAGATGCCCCAGACCAAGATACACTACCTCCCCATCTCCTGAAGTTTTGCACTATTATTTCCGAGTTGGTTGATTCCAAGGGAAAAATATATCCCTTTCGTGGTTAGAGAGGATCAGTTGCATAGGATGATTTCATATCAGTGTTGTCTTCATGATTTTATAATAAAATTATCTTTAGAAAAAAATGAATAGATTAATATATAAAAAATGAGTAGATTAATATATAAATTAAGAGATTAATATATATCCTAATCACTAATAATTTATTGAATATACAAAAGATGCTCTTGAATGATAATGAAATTGAATGAGAAATAACAGCTTTGTATAAAATTCCCAAATATTCAGAAATTAAATAATAAACCTTTAAAACTATGAGTCAATAAAGGAGAATTTTAAAAAAAATTAATGAAAATGCAAAACAACTTATTCAAATTTGTTGAATGCCAAAGTAGTGCTTGGAGAGAAATTTGTAACTTGGTTAATTATTGTTACTATTATTGTTATTATCATTACATAGGATAAATAAGAAAATTCAGTCATCTAAACTTATATTTTACTTTGGTATTTCTATATATATGTTTTATACAAATCACCTCTTTTCAAGATTATTGTTTTTTATGGTAAAAATTGTATCTTCCTTTTACTAGAACATACATTTACTTAACACTATCAGATGGTAGGCATTTATTAAGTCCTTCAAATTAGAACAAATGTTCAACACATTTTAAAGAATGTCTATTTGAAGTTGGGCATGGTGGCTCATGCCTGGAATCCTAGCATTCTGGGAGGCAGAGGCAGGAGGATCTCTTGAGCTCAGGAATTGGAGACCAGCCAGAGCAAGACCAAGAGCAAGACCAGACTCTACTAAAAATAGAAAAACTAGTCTGACATGGTGGTGGGCACCTGTAGTCCCAGCTACTCAGGAGGCTGAGGCTCAGCAGTTTGAGGTTGCTGGTGTGAGCTAGGCTGACAGCTAGCCATGGAACTCCAGGCCCTGGGGACAGAGTGAGATCTGTCTCAAAAAAAAAAAAAGAGTGTCTATTTGAAATTATAAAAGCAGTAGATAATGGTTGTGTTTTATAATCTCATGTCCTTAAACTACTGTTTTTCATTATGATATTTGTATGTATATAAACTAAGCTTTATGGATATAAATGGACATAATTTTTCATTATCATTTTTCATTGTCATGGATATTAATGTAAAATTGCATTTATACATACAATATATTTCCTTCTGTTTTGAAACGCCCTAAGTGGAGTGTAATCTATTATCTCTAATGTGAATTTTCACTGTCTTAACCTTTATTGTTTTTTTAAATTTCATGTAATAACAGATTATAAAATTGGGAAACTTGAGGTATATGGAAAGTTAGATGTAGTATTACAAGTAGATAAAATACTTAAAGGCTCTTTGTTAAAATAAATATACAGCTAATGCTAATAACTGTCTTTATAAAGATAAACATTAATTTCTTCTTTTTATAATATTCATCAGTTTGATATAAATGTGTGTTTTATTCAACTTTTCCCCTCCTTTCCAGATCTTAATCCACAGGAAATGACAAAACAGCAGTTTTGAATGTTCTGATCTTGTACATTTTTTTAATTCAAAAAGTTTATATTGTTTAAAGCATGCATAAATCATCCATTTTCCTATGTTTTAAGAACAAAAATATTATGCAGTGAAGAACTTTACAAATCATCAAAAAATATAACCACAAAAACATTTTGACAATATTATGAATACATATTTTCTCCCCTAAACTTCCAAAGCAATTTTTGACATAATCATGTTTTTATTAAATGCATTTTATTATCAACTCTATAGAAGATATGGTATATGCATTTCCTCATGTCATTCTCATAGAATGACTATTTGGGGGACACTATTATTTCTTATTCTAAATATGATAAGCATAAAATTCAGAGAGGTAAGTTTGGTTACCTAGCACTGTACAGGTATTAATTGTCAAAGAAATAATTTGAATTAACATTTGTTTGACACCAAAGTTTGCATCTTTAATGTTACTATATACTGTGTTGCAGACATTTGGAGGTAGCATATTTCTATTTCTATTTTATATAACCTACCAAAGTGATGTGTACTTAGTGTTAATTATGTTGTTCCAGATACTAGAAAAGCAGCACTATTCCACCAAGTGAAAAGGAATGTAACAGATAGCCATCAACTTCCTGAAAGTCTCAGTAGTTGGACATCCTTTCCTCACTAGATATGATAATTGATATGTAGGATGTGAATAAACTCTACTGGATGGACACTTGGCTATTCCATAAATTTGTGCTTTTTCCAACAATTACAACATTTTGACATTAACATTTTACTCCTAAGCATGAGACTTCACAATGGAATATAGGGTAAGCACAATTAGGAGAGTGTTGAAAAATTAAAAAAAAATATATATTACTATAGCCAAAAGAGAAACTGCTGCCAACAAAAGGTAAACATTATCTATGCCCCTGACATATATTATTTATTGCCTATCACAGGTTTCTTCAACCTCAGTACTGTTGATATTTGGGGGGGATTCTTTATTGTAGGGGGCCCTCTTGTACATGGTAGGATGTTTACCAATATCCCTGGCCACTACAAATTTGACATGATTACCACTCCTGTTTTTTCAGGTAAAACTAAAATTTAATAATCAAAAATATCTCTAGATATTGCCAAATATCACCAGGGTGAAAAATTATTCATGGTTGAGGACGCCTGCGCTTGGGGCGTCTCTAATGGAAAAATAAATTTTATTAATGGAAAATTTTAGCTTGCAAAAGTGGAAACTATTAACTTTTATTACATATAATAACAATTCTCAGAGAGGTGGTAGGGTAAGAAGTCTCAATATTATTCATTAAAGAAAGTAAGTATATATATTTGCAATAATTTTATAATAATTATAGAATTTTTTCCGATTTATCCTGGAGTTTCCAAAATGTGTCCTAGGACATGACAGCAAACTCACAAGGACACTAAAAAATAGTTTAAATTTTTAGTGAAGCACAATGAGATATTTTGGTCTCTGTGTGTTCTAATATTATTCATAACTACTTCTTAAGTGAAGCTATTAGTTATTTCTTTTGGCCTGGATGAACAATGAAAAAAATTACTGAGAAAAACAGTGCGCTATAAACCATGATAGTTTGTTATCCCCTCTGTTTTAATAATCTTAATGCATGGTAGAAAAGCTTGAAAGCAACATAGTTCAATTGTATTGAATTTTTAATAGGATTATCATAATTTTAAAACAAGAAAATGTTTGTTTCAGACCCCAGAAACATCTTATTTGATAAAATAAGATTGATAACTTTCTACAGAGGAAAAGTTATAATTATTCTAAGTGTGTGTGTAGTATGTTTTTTAGAAAAGACCATTGGAAAATTGGCACAATACAGTCAAATCAATGTTTTTAGATTTTCTTTTTTTTTTTTTTTTTTTTGAGACAGAGTCTTGCTTTGTTGCACAGGCTAGAGTGAGTGCCGTGGCGTCAGCCTAGCTCACAGCAACCTCATACTCTTGGGCTCAAGCAATCCTGCTGCCTCAGCCTCCCGAGTAGCTGGGACTATAGGCATGCACCACCATGCCCGGCTAATTTTTTTCTATATATATATTAGTTGGTCAATTAATTTCTTTCTATTTATAATAGAGACAGGTCTTGCTCTTGCTCAGCTGGTTTCGAACTCCTGACCTCAAGCAATCCACCCGCCTTGGCCTCCCAGAGTGCTAGGATTACAGGCGTGAGCCACCACACCCGGCCATTTTTAGATTTTCTAAGAGCCAATTCTAACAATCCTGATTTTAACCACAGTTGTTGGCTATTGATAGAACAGAAATCCAGCAGGCCCATGAAGTAGTAATTCATGTAAAGCCATGTAACATAACATAAAGATATTTACATTAATAGGAAATAAATGGAGAGGAAGAATAATTTGCCATCCTTAAATTGTTTTAATATAAGCAATTAAAATAATCTCAAAGTCTAAAGTAAACACAGCATGCATCATAATACAAAATTGGAATTGAATTGCTGTTATTTTATTTTATTATAAAATTAATGATATTATTTTAGTGCTAATAAGCAATATTTTCCTAGTTTAAATGCATGCCACATTAGTCTAATATTATTTTAAAGTTGCTTTAAAATGAATTTCTGGGTTTTTTACTTTATTTTGTTTCCAAAAAATTACAATTTTAACTTTTAATAAGAGACCATTAACATATTAGGCTTATAATGTAATAACTTAGTGAAATATAATTACATTGAGGGCAAGAGTACAGGGTGGACATTGTGCATCTACTGATTCAGTGGATATTTGATGCAGTTTTTGAAACATGCATAAATACTTCTTACACACCTTGCTAGCATGAGTTGCCTCACTTTTCTTTTTTGCTTCTTCTGTTTTTTTTATTGTTATTTTAAATTAGAAGTATCCATGTATAAAATCTGAAATTTTGTTTAAATCTACATAAATACATAAATTGATATTTATAGCATGTTTTATACTGTCTCTCAATCTGAAAAAACAGTGATGTTAGACATTTCAAATAGGAAACCTAAATAGTAAAATTAGGTAAACTAATCCCATTTATATGATTTCCACTACAAAATATGGTCTTTCATGCACAATCAGAAAATGTTATTTCCTAAAGTGGAGGTTGGCCCAAGTGCACAGTTCTCTTTGATTGGAATTTCATTGGCAACACTTCTCTGCATGATTCTAAAAAATGAATAGATTAAATATGACTTTATAGAGGGTTCATTTTCTCCTACTTCGAGCTATGATGATTACATGTAGAGTTATTCTATCCTCACTTTTAAAGAAAACCCGTATTTCAATAAATAAAATTTTTAAAAAGCTTTTAGTTCTGGAGGGGAAGCAATCTATCCTCAAATATCAAATAATAGGGAATAAGTAATTTCATCTTTTATGAAGAGTTCTTGTTAATATTAATATCCCACCTTTAATTGGTTCCTCTGGATATTCAATCAACTCAACATATTCAATTTTACGGAGAATACAACTGTGAATATACTCAAAAGTTTCAAAGAGTATAACTGTTAAAAGTGCAGACAGGAAATTATGGTCATTAAATTTCATACAGCTTCAACTACTTTTGAAAGTATTTTGACACTCTGTAAATACATTAAAGAACCATTGACATAAAAATTGTATGTTAAGTTAAACTCTATTATTATTATTATTATTTGGAAAGCATTCATCTTTGACAGGGAATAGTTTCAAAAGAAACTTGCTGATATGATTTAGGATACTAAGTCTATGGGTGCCATACCAGTTATCCAAGAGTTTACTTGCAACACTTTAAAACTTTTTTGCCAATTTAAAATTCATATAAAAATATTTTATTGCCACCTTAAGGGTTTGATCAAATCTATCCCCACATGGAATGAATGGAGATATAACATTACTGAGATTCATAAATCAAAATTGTTTCCATTTAGAATAGCATTTTGTATGAAACATTCTTCATTAGAATAAATATCAGAAATTCCTATAATGCATCAATACGACTATACTAATATCCTTACATAGCATAAAAAATTGTCTCTACGATATTCTCTAACTCCATTATATCAGTATTTTTTTAAAAACAATTTTCACCCACATATATTGACCCAGTAGATCACCATACAAATACAGAAATGGGGTCAGGTTTGAGTAGGTTTGCCTGTCTTTATATATCTTGTTAAGCTCAGAAATGCCAAGGAGTTATATACACACAGGGGGTTTCAAATTTTTCATCATTTTATCATTTCCCAATTCAGAGTTCCTAATGATCATAGTTAATAATACATAGTTTCAAATAGCTAGACAGAGTGTATCGAATGTTCCTAACACAAAGAAATGGTAATTGTTTGCGACTATGGATATGCTGACTACCCTGATCTGATCACTATACATTATATACATTGAAACATCACTATATACCTCAGAAGTATGTACAATTATTATGTGTCAATTAAAATAGTAGAAAAGTTACCACAGTCTTAAAATATTTAACGCAAATTCAAATATCATATTTTTCAATTTAAAATGTGTCATTTTATTTTTTAATTCAGGATATTATGGGGGTACAAACATTTTGGTTATATGTAATGTGTTTGCCTTGCCCAAGCCAGGGATGCAAGCTTGTTCTTCCCCCATACAATGCGCTCCACAACCATTAGTTGGGTTTACTCCCCAACCTGACTGACACCAAGTGAGTATTACTACCATGTGAACACCTTAGCGTTGATCAGTTAGTACCAATTTGATGACAAGTACATGTGTTGCTTACTTTTCCTTCTTGGGATACCTCACTTTGAAGGATGGTCTCAAGCTCTATCCAGGATAATATAAGAGGTGCTAGTTCACCATTGTTTGTTTGTAGTTGTATAGTATTCCATGGTATACATATACCACATTTTATTAATCCACTCATGATGGGTACTTGGGTTGTTTCCACATCTTTGCAATTGTAAAGCGCGCTGCCATAAACATTCAACTGAACGTGTCTTTACTACAGAATGTCACCCCCCCCTTTGGATAAATGTCTAGTAGTCGAATTGCTGGATCAGATAGCATTATATTTAGAAAATCCCAGTGATTCAACCAAGAGACTCCTAGAATTGATAAATGAAATCAGTAAAGTCTCAGGATACAAAATTAATGCACGCAGATCAGTGGCATTCATATACGCAGATAACAGTCAAGCAGAAAATCAAAGACGTGACACCTTTCATAATAGCATCAAAGAAAATTAAATATTTAGGAATATATGTAATGAAGGAGGTGAGAGACATATACAGGAAGAACTACAAAACACTCAGAAAAAAAATTGTAGAAGATGTAAACAGATGGAAATTCCTGCCATGCTCATGGATTGGTAGAATCAATATTGTTAAACTGTCCATTCCATCTGAAGTGTTCTATAGAATTAATGTAATCCTTATCAAAATTCTGCCATCATTCTTTACAGATTTAGAAAAAAATAATTCTATGCTTCATTTGGAACTAGAGAAGACCTTGTATAGACAAAACAATCTTAAGCAAAATAATAATAATAATAATAATAATAATAATAAATTGGGAGGCATCAGTCTGCCAGACTTCAAACTTTACTACAAGTCTATAGTAACCATCACAGCATTGTACTGGCATAAGAACAGAGATATAGACCTTTGGAGTAGGATGGAGAACCCAGATATAACATCATCCTCATATTGTCAACTAATCTTCAACAAAGCAGACAAAAGCATACATTGAGGAAAAGAATCTCTATTCAATAAGTGGTGCTGCGAAAACTGGATATCCATATGCAGAAGATTGAAAATGGATCCCTACCTCTTACCTCTTACAAAAGTCAACTTATGATGGATAACAGACTTAACCCTAAGGCATGAAACCTTAAGAATTTTGGAAGAAAATGTTGGGAAGACTTTTAGACATCAGTCTAGGTAAATGATTTATGAAGAAGACCCCCAAATCAATCACAACAACAACAAAAATAAATAAATGGGACCTGATCAAATTAAAATTCTTTTGCACAGCCAAAAATCTATCATTAGAGCAAGTAGACAACCTACAGAATGGAAGAATATATTTCCTTTCTACACATCCAATAAAGGGCTGATAACAGGGATCTATATAGAGCTTAAGAAAATCAACAAGAAAAAAATCAAACAACCCCCTTAATAAATGGGCAAAGGGCATGAACAGAAACTTTTCAAAAGAAGACAGACTAGTGGTCAGTAAACACAGAAAAAAAGTACTCAACATCTTTAATCATTAGGGAAATGCAAATCAAAACTATAATGAAATAGCACCTAACTCTAGTCATAATGACCTTTACCAAAAAGTCCCAAAACAACAAATGTTGGTATGAATTTGGAGAGATAGGAACACTCTTACATTGCTGGAGGGACTGGAAATCAGTACTACCCCTGTGGAAAGTAATTTGGAGATACCTCAAAGAGTTAAAAATAGAAATACCATTTGATCAAAGATCATGTTTTTTTTTTTTTATTTTGAGAGAAAGTAATTAGAAATATACCTAAAGTTGTATGACATTTATTTCCTAGTTGGATATTCTTCCATGAATTACCAGTCTAATGAAAATTACTGTAAAAATATTTGATATAATTTAGCTCATTTTTAAGTACATCCAATAGACAGAGTGCCTGGAGTAAAAACCCAAAGTTTAGCATGTCGCCAGATATTAGTACGTATGGGAGTATTTTCATAATAATGTTTGTAATATTATTGTTTGCTAGTTCTGTACTTAGTTCAGATTTGTTTTGAACACTTTTAAATATTTTTAAAGTGATATTTTTACTATTTTATACACACACAGGCACATAACTATTAATATTTCAATTTTAATGTCACTTTTCCCCCAAAGTATCTTCATTTAAAAGTGATAGGACTTTGTGTTTTGAAACTGTATTAAAATAATATTTTGAATTTTCCCCTGAGGAATGCTTTCAATGTGTCCCATATATTTTGGTAGCTTGTGTTCCCTTTGTTGTTTAGTTCAAAGAATTTTTTGATTTCCATCTTAATTTTATTCTTGACCCAATAATTGTTCGGCAGCAGGTTGTTTAATTTCTGTCTTTTTGATGTAGGCATTTTGCTGTTTATGTAAAATATTTATAACAGTCTTGACTTACATTTACAAACTATATTCCAGAAAGAATTTTTAAATAGACTTACAGTTTTTAGAAGTATCATTTTATTTGTATTTTATTTAGCAGTATTCTTTAATTTGTATTTTTTCTTTTAGAATGATTGTTTTGATTTATTTTTTTATTTTTATAAAGAAGACTGTTGAAGTTAGATTTTTTGAAATGAGAACATTTGCTACCTATTAAAACTAGATTACTGTGGTAAATAACATTTGTAAGGTGTGGGCATTGTATTATTTTTGTAACATTGGAGTATAAGATATTCAATGTTATTTTTATTTTCTGGTACAAAGTCAAAATTAAACATGAAAGTGTCTATTTCCAGGGAGGATGTAGTGGTTATAGTAAATCAATATTTACACTAAAACATTGAGGAAAAAATAGATACATTTTTAAAATAACATTTTAAATATATTTGAGAAATATGAGCATTATCAGTGAGAGTCTATTTTTGAATTATATTATATATGACTTTAATTATAATATAAGAATTTTAAATCATATGTCTCTCTTTATCTCTTTCGTTTGTGGCTTTTTATATTTGTATATTATATAATACAACAATACATTGATAGCATTTTTTCTTTGGATAACCACTTATCTTTTAGAGCAAATAATAGTAATAAAAGCATCATTCATATTTAAATTAATCTCCCCATTTCCTAAGATATTTCTCTGTATAGATCCAAATTTCAATGTGTATCATATTTATTGTGCCAGAACAATTTCCATATCTACTAGTAATAAATCCTTTCAGTTTTTGTTTATATGAAATACTATTATGCATCGCCTATATTTAAAAAGAAATATATCTTCATTGAGCATAGAATTCTCAAGGAATGGGACAATACATTTGCAAAATATATACGGGACATTAGACTTGTTTCTAGAATAAATACATACACACACGTACATATATATGTATATATATACTGACACCTCAATAAGAAGTCATAAAATCTCTTGAAAAACAGAAAAAATACTTGAACAGCCACTTTATCATAGAAAATATATGAAGGTCAAGTAACCATGTAAAAGACTGTTTCACAGAAATAGACTTTAGAATAATGAAAAATAAAATGTCACAACATATCATTACACGTCTTATACAATGGTAGGAGTATAAAATGATGGTATGTACCAACTTCTGGAGAGAATATAGAACAGTTATAATGCTCATATATTGTGTGTATGAATACATAAATACCATGGACAGTAATTTCATAAATACTTAGAAATTTAAACATTCATTACCAAATTGCTTATATATTACATTCCTATAGATTTACTCAAGCAAAATACATACATATGTTCATTTAAACACATGGTTCATTTCTGCTTTATATTCAAAAGCTAAGAACTGGAAGCAACCTAAAATTTTTGTTTAGCCATATAATGGAATACTACTCAGCAATGAAGCAGAATGAACTATTGATTAAAAACAACAAAGATACATCGCAAAATATATATGTTGTTTTATAAAAACTATCAAAAAGCACATACTGTACAAATTTATTGTATAAAATTCTCAAAAATGGAATCTATAGTGACAGAAAGCACATCAGTGGTTGCTCAGGGTCAGAAAATGTGACAAGAGATGGATTACAATGAAGCATGAGGTACAAGGAAACTTCTTGTAGCAATGCATGTTTATTATCAACACATTCCAAAACTCATCATCTGTGTTTTTAAATATGTGTATATTATTGCAAAAATTAGACCAATTATAAAGCAAAAAATAAATAAAAATAAGTAGTATTTCTTTTTAAAACAAAGAAATTCTTAAAAGATTAAATAGAAAAAAACCCTAGAATAACTAAAATAATTTTGATTAAAAAATAGAGAATCCATACTATGTAATTATTAAGATTGTGTTATATTGGCAAAAACACAGACTCATGGGTCAAAGAAATGGAATAGACACCAGAAGTTAACCTACTCAGAAATGGTCAATTGGTTTTCAACAAGGGACAAGGCAATTCAAAAGACAAAAAGTTTTTCTAAAAAATAGCCATAAAATATTAAAAATTTTATATCTATAAGAAAAAAGAATCTCAATACATACCTCACAATCAAATAAAAGATTAACTGAAAATGTGTACGATATAGATCTATAGATACACTAAAACTATAACATATCTGGATGCAAACATGGTAGCAAATCTTTTTCAACTTTGGTTTGGCAAGGATATTTTTAATGTATATGACATGAAATCCACAAAACATAAAGGACAAAATCGTAAGTTGAAATTCACAAAATAAAAAAAGTTTAGAACATTGCTAACAGATAAAAGTCAAGTAATAGAAACATTTTATAAACACATACCTGAACATTTATTTATATATGTCAATAATAATATTAATAATAATATAAGTAAAGCAATAAAATGATGAGAAAATATTTAAACAAACACCTCACAAAAGAAGATATGAGTGGCAAATACATACATGAAAAGAGGCTTATCACTATTATTCATTAAAATTAAAACTAAACTTATATGCCTCACAATAGAATGGCTAAACTACTTTTTAACGGCAGTATTAATTAATGACTACTAAGCAGATGACTACAGATTTCATACATTGTCAGAAAAATGAAAAATGGTACAGTCACTCTTCAGTGTAGATGTTTCTTGAAGTGAAACATACATTTACCATATGATCCATCATTTTCTTTCCTAGGGAATTGTGCAAGGGAAAGAAAACTTGTTTCCACAAAACTTTCATGTGAATGTTTGTAGTAAATTTATTTATAATCACCACAAACTGAAATCAATTACTAATGTCAAACTGATGAATAAATAAACAATGCTGTGGTACACTGAAATATTACTCAACAATAAAAACAAAGAAGCCACTGATACACGCAATGCCATAGATGAATCTCATGCATTGTTGTAAGGGAAAGCAGTCAGACTCAACAGTTTACATATACGTGATTCAATGTACATGGCATTCTGAAAAAGCCAAGGCATATCAATAATTGCCAGGGACTAGGGTGTTGGGAGGGATTTCCTAAAAAGAGACACAAACTTTTACTGGTTTGAGGGAAATGTTCTATATTTTTATTTTTTCAGTGGTTAAACTACTGTAGACTTTTTTTCTTCAGAATTTATAGGATTATATGCCTAAAAAAAATTCATTTAATTGTGTGTAAAATATATCCCTCCAAACTGACTTAAAAATATCTGAATAGACTGGTAAGTTGGTCAGGAGAAAGAGAAAGAAAGAAACAGAGACAGAGACAAAGATAGGGACAAGTAGAGAGATTTTCTACTGAGGGAGGTATAAGGGAGATCAGTAATAGTGTTCCCCAAATGGGTGTATAATTAATCTTTTATAATTACATATATTGATTTTACTTTACATTTCCTTAAAGGATAATTATAGCATGCTGTTTTTCATGTGATTTTTTATCACCTGAATACCTACTTTCATGAAATATATGTTCAAAATTTCTCATATTAGATGAGTTTGCCTTCTTAAAACAATGTAGGAAAAAGTAAGATAAATTGACATATTCTAGATAAATAACATTTACCAGATATATTTTTTGTAAATATTTTCTTCCAGCCTTGGGATTGCCTTTTAATTTTCTGAATTGTGAGACAATAAACTCCTGTTTTTTAAGCTATCAAAGTGGCGACAAGATGTTATAGTTGTTCCACGAAACTACTAATACAGCTGAAAGAGCTGCAAGAAAACCAGCACTCTGAGGAAGATTACTAATGGAAGCCCAAAGTCAAGAGCAGAAACAAACACCCAGGAACATGAAAGGAATTTGAAGCCACTAGTAACTATCACTAGAGCAAATAATAAATAAGCACAACTTTTACATGGATTAATACAAATCCTCACAATAGAGGCTTATTTACCTTTTTCCTAATACTGAATGAATTATCTGTTACTTTCAAAAACACCAATATCAATACAAATACAGAGCACACCGAAAGGAAAGAAAAAGAAAAGCACTGCCTGATGAAACAAAGCAAGCATCTGAGCCAGACTCAGATATGACACACATACTCAAAATATCAAGCAGGAAATTTAAAATAACTCTTATTAAAATGTTAAAAGCTGTAATGCAAAAAAGTAGATAACATACAAAAACAGATGCATAATATAAGCAGAGAAATAGAAATACTAATAAAAAATCAAAATGAAATGTTAGAAATTAAAAGCAGTATAAAAGATATGAATAATGTCTTCGATGGACTTATCAGTTGATGATACTGTCAAAAAAGAATTAGTTTTCTGGATACAGTTAATGAAATAATTAATGATCCTGATGTTAGGTCAACAAAAATTTCCTAAGCTGAAATGCAAAGAGAAAAAGAATGGAAGAAAACATAACTTTAAAAAAGGGTGGGACAATTCCAAAAGCTGTGAAATACATGCTGATATAGAACTAGAGAGGAAGAGAGAAGGAAGCCAAAGAAATATTTAAATAATGGACCAGGACTTTATGAAACCAATGAGACTTACAGACCACTCTAGAGGCTTAGAGAACACCAAGCAGAATAAGTAAAATAAAGCAAACAAAACAAATTTCCTACATCTGAGCATACAATATTTGCCTGTAGAAAATCATAAACAAACAAAAAAATATCAAAGGGATCCAGGGCAATAAAACAATTACCTAAAGAGGAATAAGGTTAAAAATTTCCATAGACTTTGTATGAGAAACCATGCATGCCAAAGGGGAATGGATTGGAGTAGGTAATGTCTTGAAAGAAAAATCCACCAACCTAGAAAAATTATTATTTTTTTTTTTGAGGAAAAGAAAAGAGGAGTTTATTAATTTGTCAGCAAATGAGAGGAAGGTTGGCAGATTCTCGTCTTAAAGTACCAATGTCCTCAACCTAGAATTCAATATGCAAAGAATTTAGACTTAAAAAGTGAAAAGCAAATAAATACATTCTCAGAAAATCAGAAAGTGATATAATTGATTTTCAGAAGACCTATTTTTCTGTAGGCAGAAAAATAAATATTAGTCAGAAACGTATCTAAATAGAGAAATGACAAGTTTGGGGGAAGGAATAAATTAAGGGGATAAAAACCTTTCATTTGTCACATTCTTAACTTATCTAGAGAATAACGGTTTACTTAAAGTAGCAAAAATAACAATGTATTGGTTGATTACAGTAAGTAGGATAGTTAAATGAATGACAGAATATAATCAGTGATGGGAGGCAGGACTTGGAAATTCTCTGTGATAAGGTCCTTGCCCTTAAAACTAAAAATGAAATTAAAACCCAATAAGACAGATAGAAAAGCCTCTGGAAAAGAAGAAAAAAGATAAGATTTACAGAATGGTCAATATTAATCCAAATATACAAATAGCCATTTTAAATATGAATGGTCTAAATATATCAACAAAAAATAGAGAGAGATTGTCATGGTGAATAAAATAAGAACTAACCATATGTTGTTTACAAGGAACTAACTTTGCAATTAAAGAGTCGGATAGGTTAATAGTAAAGGATGGAGAAAGATATATCATGTTAATGCTAATTAAAAAAAGACGGGTTACCTGTATTAATTGCACACAAATAGGACTTCCGCATAAGAAGTTTATCAGGGATAATGAAGGGCATTATCAAAAGTTAATTCTCTAAGAAGAAGTCATAACAACGCTACATTTGTTGCTGCCTAACAACAGTCTGTCAAAATGTGTGGGGCAAACAAGGTAGAACTGAAAGGAAAAATATAAAAATCTACTATTGTAGGTGGAGACATCAACATTAATAATTGATAGATCAAGGATGCAGAAAATCAATAAGGATATAGTTAACATAAATGACTCTGTCAATCAACTTGATATTAACATGTATATAATACTTTATTAAATAGCAGTAGAATACATACCGTTTAAGTCTGCATGCATTTTTACTAAGATAGGTAACTTCTGGGACAAAAACCAAATCTCAACCATTTAAAATAATATAAATTATACAAATATATTCTCAGACCATAATGGAATTAAATTAGTAATCAATAACAGAATGATAGCTAGAAAATCCACAAATATTTATAAATTAAACAATACATGTTTCAAATGCACATGAAAAAGAATTTCAAAAGAAATTAAAACATTTTGAATTAAAATGAAAATATAACACATATAAATTTGTAAGATGTAGAAAAATCTGTGCTTGGAGAGAGATTTATAGAACTAAATGCAAATATTTGAAGGAAGAAAGTTCCAAATTAATCTAAGCTCCCATCTTAGAAAACTAGAGAAAAAAAGAATGTGTTAAGCATATATTAAACAAGGAAAAAAGAACAGAATCCAGTGAAATTAAAAACAAGAAAACAATAATAAAAATAACCAAAAGCTATTTCTGTTTTTTTTTTAATAAATAAAATTGATGAACTTCCAGTAATGTTAACTAAGATAAAAGAAAGAAAGAAGACAAAACATTACCAATTCCACAAATGAAATAGGGGCCATTGCTAGTGATCTAATGGAAACAATAGAAGAACATCATAAGTAATTCTATGCCCACAAATTTTATATCTTAACTAAAATAGACCAATTCCTTGAAAGGCACAAATTGCCAATATTCAAACAATGAGAAATAAATAACCTGAATAAATATATAGAGAGTAAAGAAATAGAATCAATCAGTAACCTTCCAAAAAATAAAACATCATGCCCAGATGTTTTAAGTGATGAACTACACCAAATATTAAGGGAAGAAATACAAATTATCCACAATATCTTCTAGAAAGTGGAGAAAGAAGGAACATTTTGTGGTCCCAACATTACTCTACTATCAAAACTAGATGAAGATATCACTAGAAGGAAAAATTCCAAACTGATGCTTCTTATGAACATAAATGAAATAATTCTCAACAAAATATTAGCACATCAAATCCAATATTATATTAAAAATATATATATATACAACCATCAAGGTTGTAAGTTCGGGTAAACTTTTTATTATTACTCAACATATTTTGCTATATCCATAAACTAAGGAAGAAAATTATCAAAAAAGTAAAGAACGGGATGCTTTCTTCCTAAAATCAGGAGCAAGGCAAGGACATTTTTTCTGAACAGGCCTCTTCACTGTCATACTGAAAATTGTAGCTAGTGAAATTAACATAATAAAAGGAAATAAAAATGTATAGTTAAAAAGGAAGAAATCATCTCTATTTTCGGTGACAGTGACATTATTGTCAAAGTGGAAAATCACAAGGAATCAGTTTTAAAAGACTATAAAAATAATAAATGAGCATAGCAAAGTTACATTATACATTTCAGTATACAAATGTCTATAGTTTTCCTATACATCAGAAATAAACTATTGGAATTTGAAATTAAAGGGAGAGACACTACTATTTGCAAATACATATCAAAAATGAAATAATTTTGTATATATTAATATCTAATGAAAATATACAAAACCAATATGCAGAATAGTTTAAACACTAAAAAAAATCAAAGAATATCTAAATCAATGAAAAGATATTCTGTGTTTGTAAATTGGAAGACTTACCATTGGTGTCAATTATTCCCAACATAATCCATAGGTTAATTGACGATAATGTTAGTTAAAACCACAGTAAGTGACTTTTGGGATATTGATAGATTAATTCTAAATTTATATGAGAAGGAAAGCCCTGCAATATCCAACATACTACCAAAGAAAAAACTCAACTTGAAGGACTCACACTACCCAATTTCAAGATTTCAATGTGAGAGTAATCAATACAGAATTATATTGACAAAAGAATAGACACCTAGACCAATGGAATAAAGTAAAACAGAAACAGACCCACAAGTAGTCAATCGATCTTTGACAAAGGAGTAAAGACAATTCAATGGAAAAGAATAGCTTTTAAACAAATTGGAACAATTGAACATCTATATGCAAAAAAAAATGAGCCTAAACATAAACATAAACAGTACACCTTTTACAAAATGTATTCAAAATGGCTCTTAGGCCTAAGTGTGAAATATAATATTATAAGATTCCTTGAGTAAACATAAGAGAAGAGCATATATGGTCTTTAGTTTGGTAATGAATTTTTAATAACAAGAGCATGATCTATCAAAAAATAATATTTGATTTTATTAAAATTTAAGGGTCCAGAAACAAAGAAATGAACTCACAAATATTGTATTGGATTATAACACAAAATAAAAAATGATTTTAGGAGTCGATACTAATATAAATAAATGGGAAAGAGTAGACAAATCTTTTGGATAAGACAATTATAAATAATTAATATATATATTCTGCTTTTATAGAGGTAAAGCATAACTTTCCACTCCTTAAGTGTGGGCTGCACATAACAACTTCCATATGGAGAATATTACATGGAACGAGGAACAGAGTCACTTAACATTGGAGAAATCTGCCAAACAGTACCTCAACCAGGAGATTTAGGTAAACATAAAAAGTGCTAAGTAATAGTGATAGTGTATGCACTTGATGTGATGTGATAAGAATGGCACTTTACCTACATGGTCTTTCTTCCCAAAAGATATTACTCTAGTCTAATCATGAAAAAAAATCTTACAAATGGCAATTGAGAGTATTCTGCAAACTACCTGACCAATAGTTGAAACTATCAAGATCATCAATCAAAAACAAGGAAAGTCTGAAAATTTGTCACAGCCAAAAGGAGCCTAAGTAGAACTGACAGCTAAATGTAGTATCTTAAATGTAATCTTGGAAACAAAAAACAAAGATATGAAGAAAAATACATAAATCCAAGTAAAATATAGTCTGTAATTTAAAAAAATAATAGAATCGGTTTGTGACAAATATACCATGCTTATGTAAGAAATTAATAAAAGGGGAAACTAGATATGGGTTATATGTGGGTTATATATGGACGCTTTTTACCACCTTCTCAATAATTCTGTAAATACAGAATTGTTCTAAAATAAATGTTTTTTTTTACAAATAATGTGACTATTTTATTGAGTAACATAATATGAATCAATATTTCATCTATATAAATACAAGATTATTTTTTCAGTAACTTATCTCCCTGTCATTTTAGCATTTAATATCAAGAAAATATTGTTTCTTCCAGCCTCCTTTAGCCTTAGATTATGGATGATTTCTCTCTTTGTTTCTATTGCTTACTAAGCAGTCTCGACCTCTCTTTACTATATCTAATATAGCCACAAAATGCTGTTATTTAGTTGTTAATCTTACCCATCAATTTCTCTAAGAGTTAAAGAAAATACTAAGTGAAAATAGATTTAATAAGGATAGACAGTGATTCAGTGCTCTAGAGATCCTATTAAGATAGCAAATAATATATGTCTCTTTGAATAGATAAAAAGAAAATTACTGAAAAATAAATTAAAATCTACATTAGTTTTGGCTTTGAATATCATTTGAACCATACTGTTTTACTTTCTTTTTTATATTTTTATATAAATATAAAAGCTTTATATTTATAACATAAGGATTTACTTTAATTATGTTGCACCTTCCCTCTAAGCAATTAATAGAGCAATTGATAATTCCATATATTTACTAATGACTTTAATAACTTTAATGCAGAAGAGTAAGGCATTTTGTTTAGGTATACATATATAGATTTTTAAAATAATTATATAGATACATAAGTAAATACACAAGATGATTGGGAGAGTGGATGTAGTAAAAGTGGATAAGCAATAAAAATAATTTATGAGGCTTATTGTATTATCGGTCTATAATGCTGAATGCTGAAGAGAACTCAAATATTTCAACTTATTTTTGAGTTATTTTTCTGAGGTTTTTAGGCCTGTTGCATACATAGTCATTAATTCATAAAAAATAGTAATCATTTAAAAGAAATTATAAAATTAAAAATAAAACGAATACATATCAAACTTTAAATAGATGAAAACAAATAAAAACAAACAGGACAAATGAAATAGCATATGGAAGAGCTCCTGAACAGCACAATCTTATCTGGGGAGAAGAAGGACACTGAGTAGGTACCAGTGGACTGCATGGGCAAAGAACACACGCACGAGCATACTCACACACACAGAAAGATCACAATTTGTACTTCACATTATCTGCTCAATGTTTTCCTGCTGTACAGATTTCTATAAAGTTCTATAAATGCTGAAGATTGGGATTGTCCTTATTCCTCTATACATTTGTTTACTCATACGCTCATTGATTTGAACAAATGTCATCCGCAATTTTGCCATGTATTACCTGTTGTGATAGCCACACATGATCCCTGCTATCTTAGAAATTTCTAATGTCGTCTGCTCCAGCAGAACTTGATGTCATTACTGAGCCTCTTTGGTTTTTGGCTAAAAGAAAATATATGTCCTAGTTTGAGTGATAACTAGAAAATGGTTCCTAATATCCTCAAAGATCTCTGCTCACCAGTTAACATCTTAAAAACAGATCACTGCCCTCTTCAGCAAATGTAGCAGCTGCCTCAATAAAGCCTGGCTATTTTACATTCACATATGCATGTTCATGTTCATTTAATAATAATTTGGAGACAAAGCTATACATCACATTTTCACTATTTAATTATGAATCAATAGTACATTAATTGTTAAAATTTAACTGGTAAACATGCATATAAAATGGCCCAGGCATTAACATTTTAATAATGAAGGATGAAAAATGAGAAGACTTATGAATAGACAAAAACATTTTTTTTTTAATGGATGGAGTTTTGCTCTCTTGCCCAGGCTGATTTTGAACTCTTCACCTCAAGTAATCCTTCTCTTCAACCTTCCTGGTACCTGGATTACAGGCATGAGCCACTATGCCCAGCTCATAACAATTTCATCATTAACCTAAATTGGATTGAGTGGTGTTTCCAGACATTTAAAATACATGATAATAACATGGTAATTTATATAGCTGTTACTATTTGTTTAGTTCTGCTATAGAAATATAATAAAAATAAGCACTTATTTTTCCTACTCTGTTATCTAAAGAAGTGTCTAAGCCTTGCTTCTTGGATATAGATTGAGGAGTCACTAACTTGTTTTGCATAATTGAAATCATAAATTCAACAAATTAGGACATTTTCCCCACAATCTAGTTTTGCTTTTGAACCTGCACTTTATTTAGAGTACTCTTATGATGGATAGATAGCTCATATACTTACCAAAAATTTTAGTCCCTATATTTGTAAGAGATTGCCAGGAAGAAGGAGAAAAATTGATAGCTTCAGGAGACTGTTTTCTATATCTACAGGAAAGTACTCAAAATAACATGATTGATATTGAATTTCTCACAATCAGGGAAGTGGAATTTGAACATAATTATATTTGGATCAGAAAAAAAGAATAATTGTAATATCAGTTGAATATGCATACTATATAGAAATTTTATATTGCCTTTAGGAGAGTGTATATGATGTTGTTTAATTATGTGTTCTATAGCTACTCAGTTTACTTAGGTCCTTCATCTAAGGGCTCAATGTGTATCCAGCGAGAATAATGGCATATGTGGCTCAAATACTGAGTGTAACCTATTCATTTATTCAGTTAACATCTATCGTGCACAAAGGACTTTTCAAAGGTTTTGGGATACAACCTTGAAGAGAAAAGTTACTCTTCTCATGTATATAATAATCTGGTTAGTGGAAACAGTCACTGTGCAAATTAAACAATTAGGTAAGCAAGAAAACCATTGTTCTGATAAATGATATCAAATAAGAGATGTAGAGAAAATTGTGTGTTGCCCTACTTTGGATAGTCAGTGAAGATTAAGTGAAGAAGGCAGAATTTCAGCAGATGTTAGAAAGAACTAAGTTTTTAAACAGAATAACTCTTCAGGCAAGAAAAATAAGTTGAAAGCCCTAAAGTATTAACAAATTCAGTACAATAGAGGATGAGAAAGAAAGCCAGTGTGGCTAGGTTGTTTACAGAGCTATGGTTTAGTGAATTATAAACAGGAAACTTAGAGATGATTTTAGTGATGTAGTATTGGGTCAAGTCATATTAAGCCTCATAGACAAAAATAAAATAGAGTTTAAATTTTATTGAGTGCATTTGAACCCATTGTAATGAATTATTTTGATTTGATAAATATAATAATATAACTTATGGTTATACATGTTCCTCTAACTTCTATGTAAACAATGTGAAAGCAGGAAAATGGTTAGCAGGCTACTGCAAAGCCTAGATGGCTATTAATGGCAGCTTGTTAAAGAGTAAGTATAAAGGGAGATGAAAAAGGGTGACCAATGTTAAGGATATATTTTGTTGATAGATGTAGGTATTTCTGCAGACTATATGGAAGGAATAAGATAAAGGAAGGAATAAATGCAATTCCTTGCTCTGTGGTTTATCAACTAAGGAAAGGATGGATCTATTATAAAATAAGAAATTCTGGAGAATGCAGAAATTTATTGGTAGAAATGTAGTTATTATGGACCTGCTTATTAGACAGCTGCATGGAGTATGACTGAAATATTTAGTGGGGGATATGTGCATCTGGTGTTTAGTGAGGGTAAGAGACATAAATTTGGGACATATTGACATATACTGGTATACAAAATAATTTAATCATGTGACCAAATAGAAGTAGAGTAAATATAGGAAATATTAAGGCTGAGTACTAAACCTTCAAGAACTTCACAATCAATATTTTATTAATATAAAGAAGATAGTCAAGATGATTTAGAATAGGTGGGGTGGCTATATATAAGGCATAAAACAATAAGATACTGAAGTGCTATGGTATTCAAGAGAAGAAAGTTATTCAAGATAAAAGGGTGCTTAGTGCTATTCTCAGGTAAGTTGAGCACAGAGTAGTGACCATTGCAATATGGAAGTCTGTGGTGATTATGAACAGAAAATTTACTGTAATTGGGAGCATGAGGGACTGATTTATTTTGGCCTGATAAAATAAAAAGTTGGGGGAAAGGAGAAAATATAAGCAGTTATTATGAAGACCTTCTTGAAGCAATTTCAGTGTGAAAGGGAGGAAAGAAATAAAGATAGTAGCTGGTGGGAATGGCATGCATATTTCTAGGATGGTGAGAAAATGGAGCCATAAACAGTGATTGAAGAGGGTCTTGCAGAAGCATCTTGTGGATGATATCCATCCCACTTGTGAAGAGTTTGAACTTAAATAGTAGCAGGAATACTTAACTCACAGTAAGTAAAAAAAAGAAGCTGAGAGTGTGGGTTCAGATTAAGGGATTCGGGTAGATTCCGTGGTAAGGAGATTCAGTGGTAAGAAGATAATTCTTTATCTAGGCATGTTATACAGATTGAAAAGAATGTGTTGCAGCTTCAACAGCCAGCCTGTTCTCAATATTCCTGCATGGAGATGAGTTTTAGAATGTAGCTGACTTACAATTCCAGATATTTCTAGTAACCCCAAATTATCTCTAATTACAAATTTTCTGTCAAATGATCATAGGTTATGTGTTATAATAATTGTTCATTTATTTTCCAAACCTTGTTAATTCAATGAAAGAAGAGGAAAGAAGCCATGATAGATGGTGGTAACCAGCTTATCATAAAAAGATAATGTTTCTGAGCATAATAAAGAATTGTGTGCTTTCTGAAGTTATTTCTGGAAAATTATTACAGAAGAATAATAAAGTTTGTGCTTTTGAACTTCACTCTTTTCACAATGTCAAAACAACTTGTATTTCTCTAGAAATGTTCAGGTGGAGAGCATGTATCTGTATGAATTATATTTCTATGAAGAAGGGATCACTGATCTCACCTAAGACTTTATCTGCGAGGATTTATACTTTTCCATTAAAAGTATGGGATGAAAGAATGTTTTATCCATTTGCATTCCAGTTCCTGAAATAATAATAGCTGTATGGTATCCAGAGTAGAAAGGGCACTTTAAGATAAGGACATTCTCTCAAATCTTAATGGTTTCCACTATAAAAACTAAAGATGGTTCTTCCTACAGTCACTGTTTCAGAGAACTATTATTAGTTGAGTCAAAACTTTAAATAGCTTTTGTTGTAAAATAAACAGCCAGTGTATGGAATTCGATGAGAGGGATGGTCTGAGAATGGTTTATTGTGACAATGCAATCACTTTCAGGTATTAAATTTCAGGATGAAAACTATAAATCATTTCTTTGCTAGACTGAAGTTTGACTTATTCCTGTGGTCAACATGGCTTATGGATACCAAGGACAAATAAGTCAGATTAACTTAATGGAAAAAGACCTTAAGCAATAACTACATAGTTTTTGCCTCTTGCATGAACAAAAGTGTTAAATCTTCTCTACAATCAATTTTTAATCACATACTGGCCACGATTGTTTTTCTGTTACATGACATATATTTTATTATATAATGTATATTGATATATGAATTAATTAAAGCCAGCCACATATGCCAAAGACTATAATTGGTTATAAAAAGTATATATTCAGTTTTGATAACTGAAAACATTTTACTTGCATCTGTAATTGACAGCTGGTACATCCCTAATAACATGGCAATGATTTATTTGTGTTTGGTGTTAGAGATGCAAGGTATTTTAATCCATATACTTTATGAAAACAATGCGATAAAGAACCATATGATTTATATTAGAATTAAATTTAATATTTATTCAATTACATTTTTTCATGGTACTCCAGAAAGTGTTTCTGAAATTTTAATGTGTACATGAATCACATGGGATCCAGTTAGAAAGCAAATTCTGATTTAGTTTCTAGGGGCAGAGGTTAAGAGTCTTTATTTCAAATTCTGTCATGATACCAATACTGCAATTCTGCTAATCACAGTTTAACCACTTCGGTATGAGTGTCAACCATAGTCGATAGCCACAGATGAACCGAGCACCAAGTTTAGCCGACAGACGTGATGTGAAGGCGCACAGCCGACCACCGAATTTAGCAGACAGCCATGATATGACTTATCTAATTTTTCATTTATTAAAATAAAATTGTGAACATTTAAAAATAACGTAATAAAAACATATAAGTATATGTTATCTATTCTGATTTACATTACAAGTAAAGCTGCCTATAAAGTAAAACAAGCTTTCGGCGCCAGTGAGCGCCGTGCAGAAGTGGTTAAATAGCAAATGACACATGTATGTATGCTTTTAAATATCAAAAGATATAAAAAAATAGAAATAAAATATTTTTCAATACTAAGAATGGTTAAATTCCAACATAAATTTTGCCTAAATGAAAGAATTCTAATTCTCCTTTTTTCTACTTATTTTATTTTCATTCTAAATATATTTCCAAATCACAAATACTCTTATCAATGGCTTCAAAATTAGCACTGTACATAAAAAATATGAGCACCTTCTACAATAATATGTTTCTTCTGGGAAATAGTAAATTTTCTTGCCATTCTTCCACTACCTTCCTGTATAATATCTAACAATATTTCCTCTACTTTATTTGAAAGCAGGAACAGTGACAAAGATTAGTTGGTGAGAATCAGACTTAAAAACCACATATGATCTCTTTACTCTTTCATTTTTTTCCTTGAAAAATAGTGAAATACCAACATTCACTGTAATTCAAAAATTTCTTTTAATCGTGTAATGGCTCCTAACAGATTTATTTAAAACTAATAGGTGAGTGGTTGAGGATGGTCCATTTTGAGGTTCTCAATAAAGGAATTGAGAAGGAATCAGCATTCTCAGTTTAGGAATGCTGATTGTGTGTTGTTATTCAGTTTGGTTCTACACAAGAAGATAAAAAAATACTGTTTAAAATTATATATATGTATATGTAAATTTTAAAAAATATAATTCTTATATATAAAAATACTTTTGTGTGACTCTTTTTCCCTGAATTAAAATTCGCAGAATAACAACTACCACCTGCAGATATCACAGCAGTAGAATTCCAAATCAGCAGCTGCAAAAGCAACAACAGCAGCTGTAATCTGGCTTTCAGAGGAGTTGGAATCATCTTTCACAGG
Organism: Mirza zaza; assembly: GCA_008750895.1. Lineage (NCBI taxonomy): Eukaryota > Metazoa > Chordata > Mammalia > Primates > Cheirogaleidae > Mirza > Mirza zaza. The sequence continues at coordinate 238,699 of VSMD01027715.1, read as the reverse complement.
TATATTTAAAGTTTGTGCAAATATACAGATTGTCCTCATCAGGTTTTAATTTCTGTGTAATAGTCATAAAGATAATAGGATAATAAAAAATTACATTTATTAAATTCAAATACTCACTTTTATTCTCTGCCATGGTCTTAAAATAATTTATTTAAGTTTAATTACATTTATTCAAAACACATTGTGAAAGAAAGATCAAAACTGGGAGCTAAAGAGGAACAAACAATAATAAGGTATATTTCTTAAACAAAAAAATGATTTTATTTATATGTGCACACACACATTTTAGAAAGCAATTTAAGACTTTTAATTCTTCATTCATCAGTGCCCTATCAATAGCCAATCCCTTACTGTAAGGTAATTTCAAGCACATCTTTGTAGGTAATTCGAGTAGTTTATTTTTATCTTAATTTTTTCAGTTATATATACCATCCAGAACACGGAGGTGTCTGTGAGTCACAATTTTTTATTTTTTTTTAATTTGTAAGGATATATTAAGGTTGTATGTACTTATGAAGTACATGTGATAGATATTTTGATACAAGCATACAATGTATACTAATCAAATCTGGGTCATTGGGATATCCATAACCTAGAACATTTATTATTTGTGTTGGGAACATTCCGAATCTTCTCTTCCAGTTATTTTGTAATTCATAATAAATTATTGTTAACTATAGCCATCCTACTGTGCTAACAAACACTAGATTTTATTCCTTCTACTTAACTGTATTTTTTGTACTCATTAGGCAATCCGTTTTTATCTTTCCCACCACCAAATTTAAGCCTCTGATAAACACCATTCTATTCACTAACTTCATGTGATCAATATTTTAGCTCTTGCATGTAACTGAGAACAGGTGATAGTTGTCTTTTTGTGCCTGGCATACTTCACTTAACAAAATGGCTTCCAGTTCCATTCATGATGCTGCACATGTCAGAATTTCATTCTTTTTTATAGTGGAATAATAATTCATTGTGTATATTTACCATATTTTCTTCATCCATTCATTAATTGATGGAAATTTAGGTTGATTCCGTATATTGGCTACTGTGAATAGTGCTGCAATAAAAAAGGATTGCAGCTAACTCTTGAAATACGGATTTTTCCCTATTTTGGATATATACCCCAGAGTGAGATTAGTAGATCATGTGGTAGCACTATTTTTAGTTTTTTGAGAAAACTGTCTTCCAGAGTGGCTGTACAAATGTACATTCCCACCAACAGTGTACAAGTGTTCCCTTTTCTTCTCATTCTCTCCAGCATTTGTTATTTTCTATCTTTTTGATAACAGCCATTTTAACTGAAATAAGATATATCATGTTTTTATTTGAATTTCTCTGATGATTAATGATGTTGCATATTTTTTCATATACCTTTTGGCTATTTGTATTTCTTTTCAGAAATACTTATTCAGTTCTTTTGCCCATTTTTAATTGGATTATTTAGGTGTTTTTTTCTTTTTTGCTATTGAGTTATTTCAGTTCCTTAAATATTCTGGTTAGTAATCCCTTGTCAATTTAATATAATAGTTTGAACATATTTTTTTCCCATTCTGTAGGTGGTATCTTCATTTTGTTAGGTACATACTTTGCTGTGCAGAAGCTTTTTAGCTTGATGTGATTCCATTTGTCTATATTTGTTTTGATTGTCTGTGCCTTTTGGGTCTTACTCAAGAATTGTTTGCCCAGATCAATATCTTGAAGCATGTTTCCAATGTTTTATTCTAGCAGTTTCATAATTTCAGGTTTTCCATCTAATCTACTTGATTCAATTTTTGTATATGGTGAAAGATAAGGGTTTAGTTTCCTTATTCTGCATCTATAAATCCAGTTTTCCCAGCACTATTAGACATTCCCCTTTTCCCAAGGTATATTCTTGGTCCCTTTGTCAAAAATGACTGTAAATGTGTGGATTTATTTTTGTGTTCTTTATTCTGTGCCTTTGGTCTATGTGCCTGTTTTTATGCCAGTAACATGCAGTTTTGGTTACTATAACGTTGTAGTATATTTTGAAATCATGCAATATGATACCTCTAGCTTTCTACTTTTTGCTCAGGATTACTCTGACTATTTTAGGTATTTTATGGTCCCATATGGACTTTAGAAATTTCTTTTCTATTTGTGTAATGAATGTCATTATTATTTTGCTAGGGATCACATTGAACCTGTAGACTGCTTTTGGTAGTATTGACAATTTGAAAATAGCAATTCTTCCAATCCATAAACATAGGATATCTTTCCATCTTTTTGTGTCCTCTTTGAATTTTCTCATCAATGTTTTATAGGTTTTTTATTGAAAATAAAAATTGAATATATTTATGGCATACAGCTTGTTGCTTTAAATATGTATACATGTAGATGGATAAATGAAGCTAATTAGTATATGCATTAACTCACATACTTCTTTTTGCATGTGAGGTGAAAACATTAATATATATTTTCTCAAGCAATTTTCAAGTATATAATGTATTATTTTTATGTGAGAGGATTATAATTTTAAATTGGTTTTTAACTTGTTTTGTTATAAGTGACAAAAGTGAATGATAGTGCTGCTTTCTTTGCTCTGGAAGAGGGAACTTGAGAGTGCATGCTCGAGGGTAATGACTTTTGCTTTCAGCACCTTGCAAAGCTTTTTGCAGCACATTTAACCTGATCTCAGAACTCTTCATAAGCAAACTGGTAAGCTTTTTTGCAATTATGGTTCAGTGGGTATTTCAAAGCAATAAAAAACAGAAGTCATATTTTTTAGCTGACAATATCATAGCAAAACAAATGTAAGGAGAGTAATAGGTCATTCATTCAATCTAGCATAATTAATGCAAAAAATTGAAAAGTTACAAAGATAAACACATCTCTTATTTAATTCATAGCCTTTAATTTTTGTTTCTCCTCCATCTCAAGTCCAAGAACTATCAAAAATTTTTCTCTTAGTTTTTTATTTTAATTTGATTTAGTCTTAAGTATAATTATTGGATAAATTAATTGAAAATGAATTCAATGTATTAAATTGTCTTTGGCCTATAAACTATAATTTGCAATAATGTGTATTATTCTGGTTTGGAGCTAACTGTAGAACTAATTGGTCTAGAGTGCTCTGAAATAAATCACTGAAGCTATCCCATTATGTGTCATTGGCTCACACATAAATTATGAGTACTTCATACATATATGTGGAATCAGTAAATGGTTGAGGAAATGAATTATTGCCTATCAATAAAGTGAAGCTGGCTATATGCTCATAATTTTGTGGCAAATACCTTTTAACTTCAGGTAAATATTTATCATGTAATCAAACATAATCTATTTTCATATCTCAGTCTTAAACAAAAATTTTCATGGCTAACTTTTTTAGAATACTTTAGGAAATATAATGACATATTCATCTTTCTTAGATACAAGTATGCTTTTTAAGCTCAAGATTAAAATATTTTAAATGATTGGATATATAAGATTCCAGTCTTACTGAACAAATCAAACTATATGATTATATCCAAAAACTGTTTTTTTATATTATCAACTATTTTTTATTTTACTTTAATCATAACTTCAAACTTAATCACAAAATAATTTTGTTATAACATTGAATTAGGTGTAATCATGTATGAACATTTTTTAATAAAAAGACACAACTTGAAAATCATCTAAATTCTCTTACTCTTGTCAGAAAGAATTTTACTCTGAGGTATCCCATGCGGTATCATTTACTCATAACAAAATGGATGTATCATAAGGATTAGTTGAGAAATAAGATTGACTTCAACCATGAGATGTGAGATTTCATAACAGAACAATGAAATTTGACAACAACCAAAATATGGCTGAATCTTTCTTTTTAACTTTAAACAAAATTTTATTACACAAAGGTTGATTACATAATTAGATATTTCTATACTTTGTATATAATTATTCTGTTAATGAACAATTATGTGTTTCCTTGGCCATGAGAAGCCTTTTACTAAATATGGAGAGAATATAGCTAGTGATTATAGGGCAAAACTTTTAAGTCACTTATATTTCTATTTTCAAAAGGATTTCCCGTTCACTAATTTTCTGATCTTGAAGTATATGCATAGCACATCTCTTTATCTCATTTGCTGCATGCATTTATGGTATTGCATTTAGAAGTTATCGGAATGCGGGTACCAGAACAAAAGTGAGAATATGGATATCCACAAGGCAAATTTGGAAACACATTATAAAAAACAAAACAAAACCTAACAAACACCTCACATTTACATGGTTCTCTAGACGACTTCAGAAATCAGGATAATTTGACAGGTCCAGGAAGCTCAGAATGGTATTGTGCAGGATGGTAAACAAATTATCAATAAAGAGTAATACAAGCAGCAGCAGTATATTGTTCCGATTCTTCTATTTAAAATGTTGAGTTTGAAGTTAATTTTCATTCCATTTCTAAATTTATAAAATATATTTAAACATACAGAAAATCATTAATAAAATCAACACAACTCGAAATTTTGCTCAAGTCAATTTAATTTCCCTAATTGGAAATTTTCTAATGAATCTCTTTCCTAAAATTCATTTTAAGCTAATATGTATATTTTCATTGCTGTTTGCCAGAGCAAAACCATAATTTTCTGTACAAGAAAGTAATTAGATTGCAGACTCTTAACTCTTTTAAGTGATATATCCTATAATGAAGGAAAAAAAGGGAAAACATTTAAAGTTACCATCATCGTTCCCAAAGGAATAATTCAAATAACAAATGATTATTAAAGTGTTCATGTCATGAAAGCATGAACATATAAAAGTATTAAGTATGAGTAGTTAAAAATGTATTAAATATTTCTGTGAATTAATGATAGTGCAATTGAAAACTAAAACTAGAAAATGTTCATTTTTTTTCTGCAAAATTATATGTTTCGCAAGTATAAAGGAGCTTTCAGTTTCAACTACATAGTCTGGTATTTTTGCATATATATTGATTTTCTAATTTCATTACATCATTTTGGTTTTATAATTTTTCTCGCTACTTCTTATATGAGAAACAGTAACTCCTTACATGACAAATGGAACCAAAATATATACCAAACAGGACTTGAACTTCTTCTTATAAACCTTTAATTAAAGTACAGAAAAAGTTAACTTTTTTTCTATGTAATTTGAGTTTATAAAAGATGGTAGGATAATTGCATATCTCCATGTTCTTAACTATACTAAACAGAAGTAAACATACAGGACATGTAACACAGGTATAAATTAAATCTATTTTTATTGGAGCCTAGCAATTTTCTTAATGCTATTTAACTATGGCATAATGTGTAAACTGTACTAATAAATTAGAGGGTGAAGAAATGTGCTTCAGGTGTTAGTCTAGAATTTATGCTTGTGATAGATATTATTTTCTGCATTATTGAACAGCAATTACCTTGCTTCACATATTACCACAATATATTTTAAAGTTTTAATTTTATCTGAAATGGCTTCTAGTTATCATGAAAGCTAGAAGTGTGCAAAATTGCATGGCATATTGCATTTGTTAAGAAAACAGAAGCCAATCACTCCATTAATCCAGAATTAGATGAGTATATACAGTTATGAAGGTACAGATGTATTTGTATATCTATGTAACTGTGTGGAAACTGTATGCCAGATTATTTTTTCTCTTCCAGAAATGTAAATAATCACTGAAACTACATTTTGGCTTAGCTGATTATTGTTTGTGCTTGCATGACATTTATAATTTTTAACTTAGCTTTAAAAATGTATCACATTTAATTCATTGAAAATAAAAATATTAATTATGTTACATTATTAAAATATTATTATATTTTTACTAGAACCAATCTTTATTTTCTATAAACAATGGTTGGTGTAAACTATGAAATAAATATAGGTTACTAAATATGAAATGTCCGATTTCTTTAAGTACTAAGTTTGACAGTTGATATCTCCGATATTTCACTTTGACACTTTTTGTTTTATTTTTGTTGTGAAGGTACATCCTCAATCTTTCAAGTGCATGTTTTGACTTGTGATTATCTTTCAAATTTTTAGAGCAATTTTTTGTGAAACCATGGATAAGTGAAAAATTTGTGTTGTTTTCGAATATGCGTTCCGTTGTGGAACAAATGCAGCGCAGACAGCTCAAAATATCAATGATGTGCTTGGGAAGAATGTGGCTAATGAACATACAGTATGCCAATGGTTTGTGAAATTCCATTCTGGCGATTTTAATGTTAAACATGAGCAATGTGTATAACCTGAGAAAAAAGTGGATAATGATGATCTGAAAGCTGTAGTGGAAGCTAATCCATCTCAACCTTCACGTGAATTAGCAGCAAGGTTTGATGTTACTATTCCAACAATATTGGACCATCTGAAACAAATTGTCAAGGTAAAGAAGCTGGACAGATGGGTTCCAAGTGAATTAAATCAGTGTCAGAAGAGAAATCATTTGGAAGCTTGCCTTTCTTTGCTGTCAAGACATAAAGGAGAAACATTCCTACATCGTATTGTTGCGTGTGATGAAAAATGCATTATTTTTGACAATTGCAAGCATTGGGCACAATGATTGGTTAAAGATAATGTGCTGAAACACAGTCCAAAACCAAATATTCAAAAAAATCTAATGTGCCTGTTTGGTAATCCAATGCTGTTATTATCCACTATAGCTTCACAAAACCTGGTCAATCAATTACAGCGAATGTCTACTGGAACCAAGTGGACAAAATGATCAGCACGCTTTTTATTAAGCAGCTGAGATTGATCAATAGAGACAGGCCAATTGTTTTGCAAGGCAACATTCACGACATTCAATGTCACATGTCACACAAACAATGCTGCTCAAGCTAAAGAGGCTAGCACTGGTAATTCTCTGTCATCCACTGTATTCACCAGATCTTGCACCAACGGACTATTGCTTCTTCCAGGCTTTGGAACACTTCTTGCAAGGAAAAATATTCAATTCCCAACAAGCTGTGGAAAACACCTTTTGCAATTTCATTGTCACTTGCTCTCCAGGCTTCTTCACTGCTGGCATAAGCAAACTAGTGTTAAAATGGTAAAACTATGTCGATAGTTTAGGCGCATGCTTTGATTAATTGTACTGCTTCTTGTTTGAGATATAATAAACTATACTTTTAATTCAAAATTAGACATTTTACATTAATGACTGTATATATATATATATATAAATTGTACAAATTGAACACAAGCATAAGAAATGCAGAAATGAAAAATTATGTCTATTTGTCCTATTTGAGTAACTATGTAGATGATTTAGATTTAGAAATATATTAAAATTTAAAATTTAGGGAAAGGTCAGTTTAGGGAAGATACAATGCTTATTTTTAGATGTGTTAAAATATTGAGATGCCAGTATAACATCCCTTGCCCATTTTGTAATTGGGTTGCTTTTTGTTATTGTTATTGTTGTTGTTGAGTTAAAGGAGCTCTTATACATTCTGGATTTTAACCCCTTATCAAATATGTGATTTGAAAATATTTTTTCCCATTCTGTAGGTTGCCTTTTTACTCTATTGATTGTGTCCTTTGATGCACATACGTTCAAAATTTTGAGGTAAACCAATTTACCTATTTTTACTTTTGTTGTTTGTGCTTTTGTTGTTACATTGAAGAAGTCATTGACAAATCCAATGCCATAAAACTTTGCCCCTATATATTTTTTAAAGTTTTGTAATTTTAGGACTTAGATGTAGGTCTTTGATCAATTTAGAGTTAATTTTTGTGTATGGTGTATGATAAGGGTCAAAATTAATTTTTTTTCATCTGGATATCAGTTTTCCCAACAACAATTGTTGGAGAGACCATTCTTTCTCCATTGACTTCTTGGCACCCTGGTCAACAATAATTTGACCATATATGCAAATGTTTATTTATGCATTCTATCAATGGTATTTTAGAAATTTACTTTTCAAAGGTTTATTACTAATTCATAGAGATTTAGTAAATGTAATGTCAAATGTACACAGCAGTCATGAAATTCAGTACTAGAATTTCTTTTTTTCACAGTTTCTTTAGGATTTTCTATATATTCAACATATATTAGGCACATAAAGACAGTTGTGCTACTTTCTTTTTATTGTTTTGTTTGATTAAATTGCAAACTGTAAAATGTTGGTAGATTGATACTATGGGACAAGCCTGAAATTTTAGCCTTAAATATGATGATAGCTACATGTTTTTACCTTTTATTCAGACAGATAATGATCTTCTATTCCTTGTTTGCTAAGACTTTTTATATCATAAATGGATATAATATCTGACTATTTTGTTTCTACTGCTCCTATGGACATAGCTCTGTTACTTTTCTCTAAGTTGTCCTTAATGTATCAAATATACTGCCTAATTTTTTAATTTTTAATACAGTCTTGAACTAATGAAGTGGAATGATTATGATCATGATGTGTTATCTTACCTATATTACAGAAATATATTTGATCATATTTTGCTAAGGACTATTACATCAATGTCCATGAAAGATATTGGTCTATAATTTCCATTTCTTGTAATTGCCTTATCAGATTTTTTTTCCAAAAATCATGGCTGCCTCAATAAAATTATTTGGTAATTATAAATTTTTCTTCATGTTTCTGAAAGTGTTTCAGTAGGATTTATTTTATTTTCTTAAAAAGTTCAGTAACACTCAACGGTAAGTTGATCTGGTCTGGGCTTTTCTTTCTAGAAAGACTTTGATTATAAATTCAAATTTACATGATAGACAAAGTGCTATTTATATTTTTATGCTCTATTATATCATTTTTGGATAGTTGTGTTTCTTGAGGGAATTTACTTTTTTTCTTAAAGATGGTGAATTTTTTGATTCAATATTTTATGCATATGTTATTAGAAATTTATTTAAATATATTTATATTATCCAGTTTCAATTACATATTTGCTTCTGATTTTAGAAGTGTCATTCCTTTCCTTCTCTTAGGCCTTAATAATATTGCCATAGTTTATCAATTTTTATTTTCTTTTTATGAAACTAAGTTATTCCTTATTTTTTTTCTATTATTTGTTTTACACTTTATTATTTTCAAATTGTATCTTTATTATTTTTTGACTTCTTACTTTGTGCATAATTTGGTATTTTATTTCTGGTTTCTACAGGTGAAAATTTATTATTGATTTAAACTTATATATTGCTGTGTGTATATATATGTGTATATATATATATATATATATGACTCTGGAACATAGTAAGAGCAATCACATCACCTAAAATATTTCAAACTCAAAGGAACACATCTAAAATTACTACTTTCCATATTCCAATTAAAGGTAAAATCTACCAGTTTTGATGAGTAATTATTTAATGGACTTATTCTGTAAATAAACCTTCCAAGAAAACATGTATCCTGAATGCTGTTGTATGTATGTTTGTTCCCCCAAAATTTGCACGTTAAAACCAATCCCCAAGGTGATCTTATTAAGAAGTAGGCCCTTTGGGAGGTGATTATCTCCTGCGTGTGGAGTTCACATGAATTTGATTGGTGCCCTGATAAAAGAGGCCCCAGAGAGCTTCTGTGTCCCTTTGACTATGTGAGGATACAGGAGAGAAGGCAGACACTATGAAGCAGGGAATGGGACCTGACCAGACGCTGAATCTACGAGTGCCTTGATCCTGGACTTCCCAGCCTCCAGAACTGTGAGAAATATATTTCTGTAGTTCATAAATTATCAAGTTTACGGTAGTTTGTTTCAGCAGCCTGAATGGACAAGATACTGAGTTTAAGTAAAGCAATGATGAAATAATGATATATTCATATACACACACACACACACACATATATACACACACATATACACACACACATATACACACATTCTCTGAAAAAATAAAAACAAGCAATTATAATAAATAAGTTATTGATCTCCCTTTGTTGGCTACATTTGAGGTAACTAAAAGTGAGGATGAAAGTTACTGCTATTTTACAGGGGTTGGAAAATTGTAGTCTGCTAGGAAAACTCTGTAGCCTGGTTTTTAAGGCCTGAGAGCTAATAATGGTCTTTAGATTTACAAAGAGTTATAAAGTATAAAACAAAACAAAACAAAAACGAACATGCAATAGAGACCGTATGTTCTATTAGTCTTAAAATACTTATTACTTGGCCTTTTGCTACAAAAGCTTTCCAATTCCTATTTTAAGAAATAATATATATAATATAATATAATTAATATATGAATTTAAAAATGAACAAAACCTAAAAGTTTAACAAGAATAAATTTTGATTTCATAGTGGAATAATATTGATATTTTGTTAGTGAAGAAAGACTGTAAGTTTTCCAAGACTTTTGGTGTTCAATATGATAGTGTGTTTTGTGTTTGGGGTACTGTGTGTGTGTGTGTGTGTGTGTGTGTGTGTACACATACATCCAACTATACATACATTTGTATGTGTATATTGACACGTACATTCAAACTACAGCAAGAGTCCTATATTAGTTGTGGAGTTGCTTCAGTGAAAAGTTACATTAAAGCTTAGTAACACTTCATAACGCTAAACTGCAAAAGAATAAGAGAAACAATATTTAGTTTTTGTTATGCATGTTTGTCTTTCCCAAGATCAGATTATTGTTTAATTATGCAGGCAGAGCTGATTCTATTTCTATTTCACACTGGAAAATGGACTTTGAGAAGGAGCTTGACTGTACCTGGAAGATGACAAGCAGTACAGGAGCTGGAGTTGGTATTCTCCATGTGATGCTTTTTTAAATTTAATAAGCTAGACATTTAGAAACCTACCATCAAGTATTATGATTGTCTCATTCCAGCCATATACTGGGAACTAGAACAGGGATGCCCTTATGAAGGAAATGAATATTGCCACTGTCAATCATGTTAGAAAGTGTTTAATGCTGAGTTAAGATGTGAAGCAACACATGGCATGAAAGAGGAAAGGTACATGGTAAGGGATTCTGGGTCTCCTAAGGACAAAAGTGGGTACTGCTGTGATACACCATCCCCCAAATGGACTTCAGAGAGGCTCATGGGAGATCTGCATGTGCAATAGGACTTAGGTCATACAGCTGCCAACTGTCCTATCAAAACGGTTCCAGGGTGACCTCTGAACCATGAGGAGGTCCCAATGCAGGCACTATAAAACAAGACACAGACCATAACCAGGTCCCCCCCTTTTTTTGCACCCATTTTTTGCCTCTCCCTTTGCTGGACAATAGGTCTAGTCATCATCTGTGGTGCATGTATTATGCTCTGTAAACCTATGTCTTGCTCTTGTAATCCAATCTTTCTCTCCTCAATAAACCTCATCATGAATGTCTTCTCAGCTTCTAAGAAGGAATGAGAGCTCTCTGGAGTCTCTTCTTATAAGGGCATTAATCCCATTCATGAGGACTCTATCCTCAGGACCTTATCACTTCCCAAAGGCCCTTCCTTTTTATACCATCACATTGGGGGTTAGTATATACATTTTGAGGGGACACAAAGTTTCATTTTAAAACTGCTTATTTTTATAAATAAATTTTATTGAAACATAGCCACACTCAATTTGTGTATATATTTTCTATGACTGTTTTCACACTACAAAGTCACGGCTAAGAAGTTGAAATGGAGACCCTATGGCCCACAAAATTTAAAATATTTACTACCTGGCCTTTTACAGAAAACACATTGTTAGAGAATGAAGTTACTTGGAAGAAAACCAAGACTCACCTGCTGACAGGCAGCACCAACTGCTAGAGATGTGAATGAAGCCATCTTGAACCTTTTATCCCAAACTGTCAGCTGAATTTAGCCAAATACCTAGGTCCAGGTAAAACCACCAGAGAAGCACCCAGCCAGCTCCCATTGTCATAAAAATTAATAAACTACTGTTGCTCTAAGCCACTGAGGTTTTGAGTTGATTTTTGCGTAATAATAGATAATTGAAATTGGCACCAAAGTGGGATGTTTCTGTGAAAATAAAATTTGTGGCATTGGCTTTGGGATTGTGTGGCAGCAAAGACTGAAAGAGCATCAAGAATACCATAGGTAGAGGCTGGCAGAGGATTAAGGAAATTATTATTCAAGGTTAGATAAAAAGCAGTACATATTATGTAGTGGCATAAAAATTGGAAAAAAATGTCTGCAGTAACTTGAAAACAATAAAAAATTTATTAAATTGATTATGGACCTGGCTAAGGACTGTCCTGGTAGAACAAAGTGCCAGTTGCCCCTTCTTAGTTGCAAACAGAACCTTTTGGGTTAAAAATTAAAATTTTTTCTCCTTTTCAATCTCTCTATGAGAGAAAAAGGTGTATAAAGGAAGAATTAGGCCTCCTTGTAATGATTAAATTAAGGATGAGACTCTAAGATACCTTTTAAAGACCTCATAAAGATTTTTGTTGTTGCCTTGCATATACTCTCAGCTAGATAAAAAGACTTCTAGGAATCTTAAGATTCTTGCTTTAAGTAGCCTCCTCCACCACCCAAGTTCAATTTTGTTTCAACAACTAGTTCTTGAGGGGTGGAGAGAAGCATCCTGTTTTGTAGGATTCACATAGTGTAAATACACCCACCTTAGGAGGGACTCACAAAATATCTTAACATTTAATAGTTGGTTCTCTCCAGCTAATGCCAGCTGGCTCCCTTTTCTACTGTAAATTAGACACACTCAGAATTCTTAGCGATTCCCAGATGCCATTAGTTTTTAGTGAGTGGTATAGAAACTGTCTCACCTTCCCAGCTTCACTCTTCATGAAATCTTCATGTTGTGCAGAAATGTCATGAAGTGAGAATGACAAACAGCAATATCAGAGAAGCCTGAAATCCTTGAGAAAAACGAGAATTTAGCAGAGGTGAACATACTTTAAGGAGAAGACAATCTTTTGAGAAAAGGAAAATTACTCCTATGTGAAAAAGTGGATTTTAATTAACAAAAGTAGCAGAGACATGCCAGAGGAAGTTTATAAGCAATAATGCATCTTATTAGTTCTCATTTTGTCTTTTCAGATTCAGGGTGCTAGGGAGAAAAAGAATGTGGAGGGCACTGTAGAAAACATTGAGTGTTATGGACTGAATATTTGTGTCCTCTCAAAATCTATTAGTTGAAATCGTATATTTAAGGCAGTGGTACAAGGAGATGGGGCCTTGGGGAAGTGAGTAGATCATGAGATTGGAGGCCTTTTGAGTGGGATTAGTGCTAGTTTAAGAAACAGGAGAGCTCACTCACTCTCTCTGTCTCTGCCTCCTCTCTGTCTCTTTCTTGCTGTCTGCTTTCCACCATGTGAGAATACAATGAAAATACATCCATCTGCAATCAGCAAGTGGGCCCTCACTGGCCACGAGTCTGTGAGCACCATTATTTAGGATTTTCTAGCCTCCAGAACTGTGAGGAATAAATGTTTGTTGTTTAAGCCACCCAGATTATGGTAATTTGTTAAGGAAGCCTGGACTGACTAAGGCACTGAGGATCAAAGAATTCAAAGAATTTGAAAGGGTTTGACAATTAAAGCAGAGAAGCAGTTTGTGTACTGTTCTTGTGGTAAGCATAGAAAATATGAATTACTCTATTAACAATACAATCAAACAAAATGTTTTAGAATATACTATTTCAAGACAAGGACTTATATGTATGATTTCAATAGGAAAAAGGATAACAATTTCAACATTATGGAACTTAAAATTCAGGTAAATAAATGTAGAAATATGCTGCAGGCAATAAGACATTAAATAAGTGTGAAATTTTGTCTTAATTACTGTCAGATTGGAATCCTTGTCCAATGAGGCTATGATTATGTGGACAATGACTTAATTTTATCCTTTATTGAATTATTATTGAAACAGATTTATATCACTGAAACCTATTACTTTGTGTAAAAATACTTTAATTTTTGTGTTTTCTGATATATTTTAAACTGATTCTGAACTAAATGATGTTCCAAATTAAGAACATTTTCTACTGATAAGCATTTGTAATCAATTGATTGCTAATAGGCATGGAGCAATTTATTTTAAATTGTGTTAATTAAACTAAAATAATAGTTACTAGCATGAGCATATATAAATTGGCATGCCCACAAGTACTTTAGCATGCCTTTGTACTGTGCACAGTATGTTCAATTATTGACATGAGAATATCCAAATTGCTATAGGCCCAGCATGCTGTCTCATGCCTGTAATTCCAGCATTTTGGGAGGCCCAGGTAGGAGGATCACTTAAGGTCAGGAGTTCGAGACTGGACTGAGCAAAAGCAATACTTCCCCCCCACACCCCCCGGCTCTACTAAAAATAGAAAAAAATAGCCAGGTGTGGTGGCACATACCTGTAGTCCCAAAATACCTGGGAGCCTGAGGAAGGAGGATTGCTTGAGGCCAGGAGTTTGAGGTTGATGTGAGCTGGGCTGAGCCATGGCACTCTAGCCCAGGACACAGAGTAAGACGCTGTCTAATAAATAAATAAATAAATAATTGCTGTAAATAGAATTTCTGAGGATAGCATATTTGCATGGAAAGGATTCAGTGATTAAAATGGTTGGCATTTTAAAATGAGTAGTGAATAATGTGAACTATTACACTTAATTCTAAGTATTCTAATTGCTATTATTTTTATATTTGGAAAGGAATATAGCCTGACCAAAATCAAATTAATTAAGATTGTCACCACAAAATGTATTTCCTTGTTTGTGTTAAAATATGCCATTAAAACAAATAGCCTTTACATGCCTACTGAGCTGCTAAATCCCATCACTGACTCATTTTTCCCTATGGCATATTTTTTATGGCTGCTATTCTGACAATGTTAATAACCTGCACAATAATAATCACAAGCTTTTTTCCCTATCTCTATTGTGCTAAATTTTCTACTCTTTTCAAGGCATCCAACAAGAAAAAACACTGAAGGCGAGTCTAGTTTTAATAGCAACTTGGGTCTTGCTTTACCGAGTTTTTACTTTATAGAAATATACAACGTTAACATGGCTTTGGGTTTAGATACAGTTTTAAATTTCTGAATACCATTATTTTGACCTCAAAAATAACTCTTGGGACACTACTGAAAAAAGAAAAACCCCTGCTTAGAATGATAGTATTTATGATGTGAAAATAGATAAAATCATGAAACATGTTATTGAGCTGCCCATCATAGAGGCATACACTTGTAAAACTATAAGCCTTTGAAACTTCTAAGATTAAACTTTTCAAAATAATCCTGCTTTTTAAAAACTGTAATGGATATAAGAATTAAATGAGCTTATTAAAAGCAATCATTTTTAAAAATAACTTATACTCTAATACAAGAACATAAACTTTGATCATATCTCTAAATTTATTACATAATAATATTCCCTGTGTATGCTTGCATGATATTATCCCAGTGTTGGACAAAATTAACTAAAGACTTACTTATGTGGCAGAAATTTTATTGAATAATACATGAGCATTAGTCAATGTAAAACTTACCACAATACTTGATGTCATTATTATTGATCTTACTTTTAAAGATAAAGAAACTGGAACTCAAACAATAAGTAATTTACTAATAGCACAATGTATTAAGTGATAAAGCTGGAATTTGAACGATCTCTTGAAATATACAACATTTTATTGTCCATTTGATTTAAAATATTGCCCAGCATATTTCTTTAGTGCTGGTTATGTGTTTGTTACTATCCTACAAATGAAAGTATGGGAAGTATCCTCTACAAGGTTATTTTTTTGTTTTTATTGGTGAGCAAGAGATATTTATTACAAAAGAGAACCAGGAATTGTATGAAAGGGTATATCTGTCCCATATGGATCTACAGTCTTGATAAGAATTTATAGAAGCTAATAATACTGTATTTATGATATATAAAAATGATTATGCTAATGCTCTATTTAAAATTACATAGATATATTTATAAACTAGTAAGTACATGAACATATAATTAATCATCTTGCTTGTGCTCTAGCCCTATTTCCAACTACTCTGGCATGTGTCTGCTTGGATATTACACGGTCACCTTAAACTCAATATAAGTGGCTGTGGTACAAGGTTATTTTTTAGCTGATTCTTGAATGATGAGATAGAAATTAAGAGATAGTTAGAAAGGGCTATGGAAAGCATAATGTACACACATTGTATTTCCAGTAAGAAACAAAATAGAGGATATGTAAAAGTAATATTGTGAGAGATAATAGCTAAAAGTTTTCAAAAATTAGTGAAAAATATCAATCTATAAAATTTTTGACACTTTATAGATTGGCATTTTATAATACTGATGATCCTCATTACATATACAAGAATGAATAAACTTGTAAATATATTTTCATATCTAACACATAAAAATAAAATTTTAGAGAAATTGCCATTGGCATACTTCTTTGGCAGCAAATGTATGTGTGTGTGTGTGTGTATGTGTGTGTGTGTGTAGGCATACACAAATTACTCTGATGATGTAAATAAGATGACTATCATGTAGGACTTAAATTATTTAATCAAAATATAGAACATAATAGGGCATTTGCAAGGTTGAGGATAATGGAAGTAAAGTGTTGAAAGTTTTGTGCAGTACTAGGGAACATAATAAAAGTACAGATTAACATACAGCTCTGTTAAATCTAGAATATTTAGGAATGATGTAGTTTCTCAAAAATAATATTAGCAATAACGCAACAAGATATAACATTCTAAATTAGTGTGTGCCTATCAACATGGTTTCAGAAATTTTAAGCAAAAAATACATGGAGAAACAGACTCAACATCAGCAGACTCATATTCTTTGAAAAATATATACTACATTTGCAAAATAAATGATCATATTCTGAGCTACAAAGCAAATCTTGACACATTTCCTAGGACCCAAACCACACAAATTCATTTTGAAATTGGGAACCAAAAAATAACTAGAACAGATGTATAATTTGCTAAATTAACAAAATATTTTATTAAATAATCAAAAATCCTAATGAAATTATAAAATATTTGAGTAAATGATTAAAAAAGGACTACACATGAATGATTTGCAATGCTGCTGAAAGAATTGAGATAATTGTGGTGGAAAATATTAGTAAAAAATTAATTTTAAGTTTTTGAACTAAGGTCTACCTTAAAGAAATTAAGAATATTTATAATAGGAATCAAAGAATAAAGATAAAAACAAAAAATAATGAAGTAGAGAAAAATATACTAGAGGAGAGAAACAAAATCAAATGTCCATTTTTTAAGAAGCTGACAATGATTTATGCCAAGAGAAGATAATGAAGATAAAGATAGCAACTATCATAACTTTAATACTGAATCGAAGATCCCAGGCAATGTTGTAATACAAGAGAAAGAAATGAGGTTAAAACATAAGTCAGAAATAAAGTTCCAATTTTTCGTGAGGATGTAGAACATGAAAATGTAAATCATTCACAAGGACTGACAAATAAATTTAGGGAAATAAAACTGAGTTTAGAAATCTTATAAAATATAAGGTCAATATAGAAAAATTCAACTAAGTTTCTATTAACAATATACACTTGGCAATAGATATAAATTTTTAATTTCAGGAAAATATGCAAAACATTCAAAAATATTCAACATAATATTTGTCTTTTTCCTGTGAAAGAGACATACACAGGAAATTATAAAACTAATGAGAAAAATTAAGAAAAAAAGAATATCTAATTAACAAGAAAAACATATCATGTATATAGATTAAAGGAATTAACATTAGCGTGATGCTCAATGTTCTCAAGCTAATAGTCAATTGAATTTTAACAAAAACTCTAAGAAGTACATTATGAAACATATACAGAAAAAAAGAAACAAAAACATTTAAAATGTTTATTAAAGAAGAAGAAACAGAAAAGAATTGCTATTCTAGATATCAGGAATTATAACTTTAAATAATTAAGACAGTATCAACTGAGATATTGATAAATAAAATAAATCATTAAGATAAAGCAGAAGAAAAAATATTTTTAAATAAAGGTACTGGGGCACTGACTATTCATACATAGAAAAATATAACATTTGTTTCCTATTTTGTAGCTTACAAAATTCTATCTTGAGTGACTTTTATGTTTAATTTTAAATCTAAATTGTATATCATGTGAAGATGTATTTTTAAGCAATATATACCTAAAAAACAAACAAAAAGCACTCACCACAAATGAAGAGATTAATGAACTAAGCTGTATTAATATCAAAAATTATCAAAAGATTAAGAACATAGTGAAAATGAAAAATATTCTTTCTGAGAATATATTCACAATTTATATAATTAAAATATTATCAATACTATTACAGATATACAATTATACCAGGAAAATAAACTATAAAATCAACCAGGGATATCATCAACTACTGTTAAAAAGAATGCATCCCAAAATCCAATATGGAAAAGGCATCAACATCATTACTTATCAGGAAATTAAAATTTAAATAAAACATTCCAGGAACCTACAATTATGACTAAAATTCCAAAGATCAAAAACATAAAGAAAGCATGAGAATATGGATCAATAGGTCTTTTGGTGAAACAGTAATTTGCTACTTTGTAAAAATTTCTAAGAAAGTATCAGGATATTTGCTGAAGTTGAACATATGCATATTTATAAATGCTCAACTGCAGGAAGAAACATGTCTAAAAAAGTTAGTATACTACACGATTTATTTTTAAAAAAGGAAATTGATATAATTTACATAATGGAATACTATTTAGCAATGAAAAATAATGAACTTCTACAAACTGGTTTACAAAGATCAATCTCACTGAAATAATTTATTCAAAATAGCAAGGCATACAAAAAATAAGATTTATACATTCCTTGAGATAAAGTGTATCAACAAGCAAAAGTAATCTATACTTATAGCTATAAGTAAACATCTGAGAAACTTCTAAAGAAAAGATTTACATAGAAGTGATTACATAGAAGTCACAAAAACAACTGGGCAAGATGGCCAACTAGAGATATTGCTCACTGGGCTGTCCTGGAGGGAAGGTAGGATTTTTGATAGAGAATAAGGGAAAGGAGACGAAGCTAAAATGTAGATCATAGATAGAGGTGCCTGAGCAACTAGATGCAGAAAAAGCATTTGACAAAATTCAGCACCTTTTCATGATAGAAACCCTCAACAAACTATTAAGGCTCAATAGCCTTAATAGCCAAAGCAATCCTAAGCAAAAATAACAAAACTGGAGGCATCACATTACCAGACTTCAAACTATACTACAAGATTATAGTAACCAAACACCATGGTATTGATACAAAAATAGAAACATAGATCAATGGAACAGAACAGAGAACCCAGACATAAAACCATCTACCTAAAATCAGCTGGTTTTTGACAAAGCAGACAATAATGTACACTGGGGAAAAGAAGCCTTGTTAAATTAAATATAAGCAGGAGAACTAGAAAGTTTATAAATTTGTATAATAGACTAGAAAGCCAAAATATTTTAACAACACTATATGAAGAATATAAAATAATATGAAGAATATAAAATGTTAAGTATATTTTTGACCTACTAGATTTGCAAAATGGAAAAAAAATAATATATAGCATGTACACTGGGTGAAATGTGTATTTTGAAAATAAACAAGCATTCTGATATACAGTTAATTGTAGTAAAACATTGTTCAACATTCCAGAAGAATATCCATCTGGTAAAGTTCAACTAAGACTTTAAAATATGTCTTTCTTTAAACATAGAAATTCCATTTCCACATATTTAACAAAAGAGAGTTACATTTTTACCTTCATACTAATTATATATACCTTTTATTACAACATTTTATCCATATTGAATTAAAAAATAAAGTTACCTTCTATGAGAATTTCTGACCAAAATTATATTTATGGGTATATGAAAAGGCTGCTTATAGAGTTATTATAAAAGCAGTTTGCATGAAATCATGTTCAGTATTGCCTTAATTTGGGGGGGAGATACCTAATCCATTTTCTCTTTATTCACCTATGGTCTCAACATATGTTCATAAATAATTTAAAATAATAAATGATAATTGAGAACATTTATGTACTGATTAATTCAGAACAAACACATTTTTGAATTCTTATCTTATTTAACCTTTATAACTGCCCTATGATAAAAATATATTCACATATCAGCTGTGTTTTTTCACATGCAAAATGTATGACACCAAAGGTTAATTAACTTCCCCCTAACAATCATAAGTGGTAGATTTTGAATTTTCATTCAGGCATTTGCTTTCATATCTGGGCTCTTAAACACTACACTGAACTCTTATTATTACAAGGGATTATTTTAAATTTATAAGAAAACAAATCGTAATCTCACCTGTGTGGCCCTCCACCACCTTGTCAGCTGCTAAATCTCACAGGTGCCTGTTCTCTGGAGAATTGCCTTCTGCTGAATGGAGCTGCCTCTCCATGGAATTTCCACTCTTATCAGTAGCCCTCAGTCAATGGTTGCCTGAGTAGGGCTACAAATGGCTGGCCTAGATTTCCAACGGGAATAATCTTGTTTGGTTCATATTCCAGAGTGGCCCTTTCTAAATAAGGCTAAAGGTAGGCTTCACCTAAGATCAAATTCTTGCTAAGCTTTCTCCTGCTTCCTGCTTATTGTACTCCCTTATAGACATTTCCTGAATAGCACTCCTTCGACAAATCATGTGCACTTGAATCCTTGTCTCAGTCTCTGCATCTGTGGAATTTGACCTAAAGTATTTAACATTCTTATAGCACATCTTTAAAATGCAAATAATACACAGAAAGTTCAGACAATCATGAAAATAAATGAAGGTGACTACAGATAATGGACTGGAGAATTGAGGTTCTCTTCAGTACCAGCTCCAGGTGATTGCAGCTAGGTTGACTACAGCATCCAGGCTCAATTTTCCCAGGTATCTCATTTTTTAAGAGATCTGGACTATAATTTATGTAAAAAGTATAATGATTGAATTTTAAAAATCCTATAATTTAAAAAACTATGATATGTCAGATATATTTACAAGCTATTATAGCATTCAGTTTCCATTTAAGTTTCCATATATATAAAATTTTATATTTATAAATTTTGATATTCCCTTCTTATAATTGGAAAATAAATTTTGAAAACCACAGAACATCTTAGATGAAAGTCTCTCATCTGATCAGGTTGGGTTTTGGTCCAGTAACTAATGTTCATTGAATTCTCTAAACATTTTATATGTATTCATTTAATCCTCAGAACATATATTTTAATAATCCTTCTTATTATTAGATATCATTGCTATTATTTAGACAAGATAGCTAAAAGAGATACAATAATTAACTTCCTCCCTGTGTGACAATAGACAGGTGCTGTATTAGAGCAGTGGTCCATAACCATTTTGGCCGATTTCATGGAAGACAATTTTTCCATCCACCAGTGGTGGTGGGTACGGTTTCAGAATTCAAGCACATTGCATTTATTATGCAGTCAAAACTCCCTGCTAATGATACTATGTATTTGCACCTGCTCCTAAGTGCTAGCATCACTGCCTCAGCTCCACCTCAGGCATTGGATTTTCATAAGGAATGCACAACCTACATCCCTATCATTCACAGTTTACAGTAGAGTTCACACTCCTATGAGAATCTAATGCCCCTGCCAATATGACAAGAGGTGGAGCTTATGCTGTAAATACAGATGAAGCTTCACTTGCTCAGCTGCCACTCACCTCCTGCTATGCAGCCCAGGTCCCTAACAGGTCCAGGATTGGGGACCATAGTATTAGAGAGTCAAGATTATGTTTTAAATGTCATAATATATTGACTTTGATCAACTAAGTTAATCAGTTTGTTCTATTCCACCTTGAAATGAAGATAAAATCTATAAAAGAATGTATCAATGAGATAAATTCCTTAAAGGATATTTAACCACTACCAAATTACACATTCTCAGGAATAATCATTTCCTCACAGAATCATCTACTCAATTTTATTGACTATTGAACTGAACTGATCAATTTAAATAGTTGATTTGGCTTCAAGTAGACACATCTGTGAAGAACAATCACAAAGTCCAGGATTAATGGGAAAGGTGTCAAAGTACATTAGAGCCAGATTTGAGAACTGAAATCCCCCACACACACATACAGAGGCACACATATACACTACTTCCAAGGTTGTTTTTGTTTTGTTTTGTGTTCTCTTATGTTTGATTATTTTCACTATGAGTGACTTAAAATGCACATTTAATCTGAGAGTTTCATATTTATGCATGCTGTTTTATAAAAGGCTGTTTTATAAAAGTAATTGGCTGACAATGAAAAGATTTATATCGGAGACCATCAGGCTAGGGCAAATGAGCTAGATGAGGAGATACTGAGGATTTAGTGACAGGTAGTTAAGTCTGATTTAGAAAAGAAAAAGATAATTTAATGACTGCCAAAATATGTACAATACATATTTTATTACATATTTATTACATATTTATTTTAAAAGGAGGAGAAAAAAGTGAAGTATTAAAATGTAGTGAGAGAAGTGATTCTCAAATGTGGTTTATATACTGGCAGCATGAGCATTACCTGGGAACTCATTAGAAATCCAAATTCTTACACCCCATTCCAGAATTTTTAGAACTTGAATCTGAGGACGGGACTCTGAAATCTATCACAAGCAGTCTTGCAAGTAATTTTGATCTCCTCAAAGATTTGAAAATCACTGACATATGGAGTAAAATAGAAATTTTTATGAATAGAACTCACATACCACTCAGCACAATATGCAGGTCAGGAAGTCTGCTAGCTATATGTTCTTTTGTTTACTTTAAAGATTATCTTAATATACCATCATGTTTGTCTGACAAAATTAGTGGGGAAACATGTATGTGTCTATACCTTTTGGGAATAGTTTCTGTATAATTAGTTTCATTCTGTAGATGTATAGTAAAATCCACCCATAAAGACAGACAAACCTGAATATTTCTTTGTTGGGCGATTTTAGCTATGGATTTTATTTCTTGAATATATACACTTTTATTTAGGTTACATATTTGTTAGTGAGCATTGAAAAATATATTTTTCAATGAATTTGACTGACTATAATTTGTAGAATATTTTGCCACAAAATTAGAAATCATATTATTTTATTATCTTTTCAGTGTTTGTGGTGTATATAGTGGCATCCCATTTTCCTTCCCAGATGTTTGAAATTTTGTCTTCTAAATCTTGCTTAAGATTTATTTAAAATAATAGTTTTTTGAATACATTGATTTTCTCTATTGTTATTCTATATTTACTAGCTCACCAATGTCTTATTCTTATGTCCCTTGCTTTGGGTGTTTTCTTTATTAAGTTACTATTTCTTTTAAAGATAAAAGCTTATATTATAGACTTGGGCATTTCTTTTCTAATATGAATATGAAATATTATAAATTACTAAAATGACTGATAGTTTTTTATAGTTTTTTAGTTTCTAAATATAGAAAATTACTAATTAAATTAGTAATTTAAATTAAAATTACTATTTTAATTTACAACAGTAAATTGAATTTATTAATTTCTGTGTACTTGTTCTATCAATTATTGAAAAGGAGTACTGGAGTCTTTGTATAATTTTCCCAGATTTCCTGTGTGTAATAGTTGCCTAGAATAACTTACTCTAATATTTTCCTTTTAACGTAGCTGTGCTTGTGTTTTTTAACAGTTGGGGTCTAGCTATGTACATGAAGTAGACTTACTGTAATTATTAATATGGTTGAGTTTGGCTATTAATCTGTCTTCATGTTGTCCTTTCTGTTTTTCGTTTCTTTACCCACTGTGCTTTCTTTTTTTTAGAATAAACTGATTTGTTTTAATAGTCCCTTTAATCTCCATGATAACCTTATGAATTGTAACATTTTATTTTATTTTATTTTTGAGATAGAGTCTCACTTTGTTGCCCAGGCTAGAGTGAGTGCTGTGGGGTCAGCCTAGCTCACAGCAACCTCAAACTCCTGGGCTCAAGCAATCCTACTGCCTCAGCGTCCCGAGTAGCTGGGACTACAGGCATGCGCTACCATGCCCGGCTAATTTTGTTCTATATACATTAGTTGGCCAATTAATTTCTTTCTATTTATAGTAGAGACGGGATCTCGCTCTTGCTCAGGACGGTTTCGAACTCCTGACCTCGAGCAATCCACCTGCCTCGGCCTCCCAGGGTGCTAGGATTACAGGCATGAGTCACCACACACAGCCTGTAACTTTTTATTTTAATTTGCACTTTATTTTTATGCTTACACTAGGATTTATAACAGAAAATTTTACTTTATACACTCTAGCTTGCTAGAATATTGCACTATGATATACATAATGGAAATATTTTATATTTTTACCTCTCCTGTGATCCTTTTTGCAACCATGGTAATTTATTTTACTTCTATGTAAGCTATAGTCTCCCAAGTGCATGGTAATTATTTCTGCTTTTAAAAGTCAGTTGTCTATCAAAGAAATTTATCAATGAAAAGAAATATTGTTTTGATTAAGTTACATATTTACCATTTTGACATTCTTTATTGCAGATTGAGGTTTCCCTATTGTATCATTTCCCTTTTACCTGCTGAATATTATTTAACATGATGTAGCGTGGTTGTGCTTGCAACAAGTTCTCCAAACTCTGTTTTTCTGAAAACATTCTGTATTTAGTTAGAGAAATTCTGGTCACTTGTAATAGTACTTAGCCTAACATGACCCTGACCAATATATACTCCAATTTTTTAGTCTCATCATTCCACCATATATTTAGGTCATTATTAAAAATTATACAGCTAGTGCTTATATTGTTTTATTATTTGGAAATAATTATTAATATGAATCTATAGGAAATTGCAAAGAAATATATAGAAATATATATATATATATATATATATATAAAGAAATATATGTATAAAACCACAGACTAGGTAATTTATAAACAATGAAAGTTTATTTGGCTTACAGTGCTCGAGGCCAGGAAGTCCAAGATTGAGTTGCAGCAACTGGTGCAGGCCTTCTTGCTTCATCATTACATGGTGGAAGGGAGAAGGGCAAGAGACTATGCGTATGTGAGAGAAAGAGAGAGAGGGGAAGAGGGCTGAACTCATCCTTTTATCAGAAACCCACTCCTGGCTGGGGCAGTGGCTCACGCCTGTAATCCCACCTCTCCGGGAGGCCGAGGTGGGCGGATTGCTCAAGGTCAGGAGTTCGAAATCAGCCCGAGAGAGAGCGAGACTCCGTCTCTTCTATAAATAGAAAGAAATTAATTGGCCAACTGTATATATAGAAAAAATCAGTCAGGCATGGTGGCACATGCCTGTAGTCCCAGCTACTCGGGAGGCTGAGGCAGTAGGACTGCTTGAGCCCCGGAGTTTGAGGTTGCTGTGAGCTAAGCTGACGCCACAGCACTCACTCTAGCCTGGGCAACAAAGTGAGACTCTGTCTAAAAAAAAAAAAAAAAAAAGAAAGAAGAAAAGAAACCCATTCCTTTGATAAATAACCCACTCCCATGATAAAGGCATTAATACATCCATGGGGACAGGAGCCAGAATGACTCAATCTCATCTGAAAGGTCCCACCTCTCAACACTGTTGTATTGGGGATTAATTTTCCAACACATAAACCTTGAGGGACACATTCAAACCATATCAGCATGCTTCACTATTCCTCCCCCAATGTTCACATCTTGTATAAGTATAGCACAATGACAAAACCAGAAAACTAAAAATTGGTAGACACCAATGAGCTTATTCAGATTTCACCACCAATGTATCCACTCAGGCATGTGTGCATCATACATGTGTGTAATATTTGCATTTTACCACATGTGTAGCTTCACATAACCACCACCAAAATCAAGATACAAAACTGTTTTATCATCTACAGGCTCCCTTATGCTACTCTTTTATAGCCACAGTCATGAATACACATTTCTCCCATCCCTAAATCCTGGAAACCACTAATCTATACTTTATCTCCCTTGTTTCGTTATTTAGAGAATGTTATATCAATGGAATCATACACCATATAACATTTTAATATTGTCTTTTTCTCCCCACACAGCATCATTTTGTTGATCCACATCCAAAATGTATTAATCATTTGTTTATTTTTAGTGCTGAGTAGTATTGTATGGCATGAATGCACCACAATTTATTCCATTTACCCATGAAGAGGCATGTGAATTATTTCTAAATTTCAGCTATTACACATAAAACTGCATTAGCTTTTTTGCATGCAGTTTTTTTGTGGACATAATTTTTATTTTTCTAAGATAAAAAATGCCCAAGACCACAATTGCTGGATCATGCAGGAGGTGCATTTTCAGTTTTAGAAGAAACTGCTAAATAGTTTTCTGGATTAGCTTTCTTATCTTCCAATCCTACCAGAAATGTATAAATGATATGGTTATACTACATCCTTTTAGTATTTGATGTTATCATAAATATTTAAGTCATTTTAAAGATGTGTATTGATATCTGATTTTAATTTGTTTTGACTTAATGGCTAATGATGTGTCACATTTTCCTATGCTTATTTGCCATTTGCGCATCCTCTTTGGTGAAGAAAACAGCTTTTCATATATTTTGTCCATCTTCTAATTTCTTTATTATTGAATATTAAGTTCTTTAAATCTCAATTTTCGCATTTTACTATTTGTCTTCTGTTTGTTTTTTGTTTCTTACTATTTTATTTCTTCTTTTAAGACTATTTTTAGAGCAGTTTTAAGTTCACATCAAAGTTAAGACAAAGATACAGCGATTTTCCATATATGCTCTGCCCCCACATATGTATGGCAAGCCAATATTAACAATTCCCATCAAAGTGGTACATTTGTCACAATTGACGAACTTGTGCTGACACATCATAATCACCCAAAATCACAGTTCACTCTTGGTGGTAACATTCTATGGGTTTGGACAAATGTATAATGACATTTATATACCACTGTATTATTATGCATAGTTTTTAAATCACCCTAAAAATCCTTTGTACTCCACCTATATATCCCTTCCCCCTTCACAACCTCTAGCAACCACTGGTCTTTTCATTGTATCTTTAGCTTTGACTTTTCCAGAATGGCATATAATTGGAATAATACAGTATTTGGCTTTTTCAGACTGGCTCATTTAACTTAGTAATATACACTTAAGTTTTCTCTATGTCTTTTCATGGCTTAATAGCTCATTTGTTTTAGTGCTGAAAATATTCCAGTGTCTGGATACACCACAGTTTATCCATTCACTTATTGAAGGGCATCTTGTTTGTTTCCAAGTTTTTGGCAATTATCAATGAAGCTGCTATAAATATTTGTATTCAGGTTTTTGAGTAAGACATAAGTTTTCAACTCGTTTGATTAAATACCAAAAAGTATGATTGTTGGGTTGTATGGCAAGTGTACGTATAGTTTGGTGAGAATTTGCCAATCTCTTCAAACATGCCTATCCTATTTTGCATTCTCACCAGCATTTATTGTTGAACAAGCTCTAGATTCTGTCCATTTTAATGTGTATGTAGTGGTATCTCATTGTTGTTTTAATTTGCTTTTCTGTGAGGACATATGATGTGAAATATCTGTTAATTTGCTTATTTGCCACTTGTATATCTTCATTGGTGAGGTGTCTCCTAAGATCTTTGACACATTTTTCAATCAGAAGGTGCTTTCTTATTTTTGAGTTTTAAGAATTCTTGTCCTTTCTTGCCTTCCTTTAGATTGCATAGGCATTTTTACCATTCTGTCTTGATTTATTTATAGTGTTTTCAAGTATATTGTCTATCTTTAAGTATTACAATATATATGTGGAATAGCACATACTATATTATACATGTTTTATTATTTCAAGTGAGGTATTAATCCAACTTTTATTTATCCTTCCTATTTTTAAAATGTAATTTTCTTAAGTATTCACTATATGTATATATGATACCATATATAATTTTTGCTTTAAACATCAAATATAATTTAGAAAATACATAAAGCATTTTTATCTTTATTTTAACTTATTCTTTTGTTCTTCTTTCCTTTTTGAAATTTCAATTGCTTTATGCTATTTTCTTCCTGCTTAGAGATGTTCCTTTAGGCATTATTTAAATATAGATCCTCTTGCAGCCTGGTCTCTTTTTTGCCTTCCTTATGATCTTTGTGTTTTCTGATGTGAAATCCATTGTCATTCAAATTGTTTTCCTTATAGAAATGAAGTCATTATTGCTGTTTTCAAGATTTCATCTTTTTCTTTCCTGTCTAGAAGTTTAATTATGACATGGTATGGCATAAATTTCTTTAGATTTGCTTTGTATTTTTAACAGTTTTGTAAATCTATAGGTTTATGTCTTTTCTATATGTAGTGAAGTTTTAGCCTTTATTTCCTCTGATAACTTTTTAGTCCTACTTGTTTTCTGTGGTAAGACTAGGATGTCAATGACATGAACCATAGAATGCTAGATTTATTGCATGGAAGCCCCGTGCTATTTGTGCCCAAAGAAGTCCATATCTTCTTTGTTGTTCAGACGGAGGACATTCTATAACTGTCCTCAAGTTCACTGAGTCTCTACTATGTCGTCTCCACTCTACTATAAAGCTGATTTAAGGATTTGTTATTGTTGTTGTTGTTGCAATTTCAATTCTATAATTTCTACTTTTTTATAATTTTAACTTATTTGAGATTATCTCAAAACAAAACATTTCTTTTGTTTCAGTGAAATTGCTTATTGAATCAAATTTATGATGGTTGATTTAAAATATTTGTCAAAAAGAACATCTGACTCATCTCAGTGTTAGTGTCAGTTGATTCTCTTTTCTCAATAAATTCACGATTTAATTGCTCTAGGTATGACAAGTGGTTTTTGCTTATATCCCTAATATTTTAGAAAATATGTCAGGAGAATCTGGGTCTTATTTGACTCTGTCTACGAAGATGATCATTCTGATTACAGTTAGAGGGTAGGTCCTGGAATACTTTGTAGGCTATAGTTCAAATTTTTTTAGCATTCTGATCCCTTACATGCTATCCTTACCTGCTTTGTTCCTAGGGATTTAGTGAAGCACCTGCTTGTTCCATGGGTGTTCCATCTATCTTGGTGGTGAGGTGCTTCCCCTGGAAACCAGGTGTTTCTGGGTGGGAGAGGAGCTAATTTCTGGTCTCTCAGAACAGAGCTTGTGTCCCCTGGTCTGTTCTCCAGCTGTTAGATGCCTGTAGCTTCCTACTGTATCTCCGCCATTGCTTTCAGGGAAAGGAAGAAACTATCTTGACTGCCTCCCAAGCCTGGAGAAATGCTTGGCCTGGGTCCTCTTCTGCTGCTGGTTGGATATCCAGGAGCAACTAGATCCAGGTAATTCTATGTTACTGGGTAGAAGGTCGTGGGACATTTGGCTTGGTTTACCTTTTGCTGTGGAGTAGTGAGCTGAAAGTGCTGTGCTTAAGTTGTGTTTTGCCACAGAGCAGAAGGTTAGGAGAAACTAGACTTTTCAGCAATGCAGGTCCAAACCAAGAGGTCTGCCTGTTTTTACCTGTGATGGAGTAGGCTGTGGTTCTTATCTGTGGTCACTGGTTCACACGGTAGGCATCATATTACATACTCTGTCGGATACATGGAAGATAAGTCCCTCCACCTTGTCTCAGGTAACACTGCTTGCCCTGGAGGACAGACCAAGCATGGCACTGCTATCTAGTGTGGGACAGGGGTGGGCTTGCCCACGTGGACTCTACTAACACTCTAGATGCAGACTGATGAGGTCCACCCCTGCTGGTGGATGTGGAATGAGTGAAACATTGCCTCAACTTGATCCCACTGATTTAACCTCTGAGGAAGATCAGTCACCTCTGCTGGGTGGGAGGTCAGCCTAACTAGGCTCCTCTGGCACCAGTCTCTATGGGACAATCAGGCTCTCAGTTACCATGGATTATGGGTCATGAAATGCTTCTGCCTGTTAGATCTCCGCTGGAGATTTAATCCTTTGGCCAGAGAGAGTAGGCTTATCTTGGTATTGCTAAGTCTTCTTGTTTGTTTGATTTTATTTATTCTTATTGGCAGCTGTCAGTTTGAGGCCACTCTGTTATCAATTTAATATTGATACATATGGGTGATAAAACAAACAAAAACAGTGTCATTGTTTGACCACAGTCACTCTTCAATTTCTGAGTTTGCTAGTCAGTCGCTTTGTTCCTTCTACTTCTTAGAGGTCCTTTTATGCTAATCTTTTGAAACATTTCCAAGGTATTTAGTTTTATGAAGGTTAGAAGTTTTATGAGAGGTTAGAGAGGTTTATGACATCTTTTTGGGACCAGATACCTAAGACAAAATGAAGTATGTTTATTCTAAATATAAGGGTAGCAATTATACAAATCCTATTATCTCTGGACTCTCTAATCTCCTTTACTTTCTACTGTTTATTTTTATCAAGCTATCCTCTTTTTGGTTTTGAAATGAACCATCTTTACCAGGAAGTTTATTAATATCTACCCCTCCACACAAACACACACACACTATTTGTTCCTCTCACTTCCAGAATGTTAGGCCAGAGCCTGCAGTGTTCCTGCTGTGATATTGACTGCTCCCACTTCTGCACAGCTCTCCTCCTGGGGGTTCCCTTTGGGACATTCCTGAGTTTAATCCAAATTTTTCTACATACTACAATTTTTTTTATTTTTTTCAGTGCTTATTTTTTCAGACTATATTCTTAATTAACTCTCTGATAAAATAGATCCTATTGAAAATCTTCAAATACTTATGAGTATGACAAAAATTTATTTCACTCTCATATTTTCTTATTTAGCTGGGTTATTATAGGTTAAAAATAATTTATACTCAGGAACTTTTGTTGTGGCACTATTGAGATATATTACAGTACATTTTCATTGTACTCATTTATGGGTTTATTATTTATTGGAGGGCAATATACATGGTAAAATGTGCATGTATTTGAAGTAACTTGATAAATGTTTATCAACTGAACACATCTACGTAGACTGCATAGATTCACTTTTAATTTTATCTTGGTGCAGTTAATGTCTTTTTCTTTTTTTTTCCACATGTGTTTAAATTTTAGATTTCAATACATACCGTGATATAGGTAGCTTTTTTTTCCTCCTTCATTTTTGTGCAAGATATATTTATCACTTCAATTTAGGAATTCATGGTACCCAACCAAGAATTTTTATGGTTTTGTTTGTTCATTTGTTTTGGGCACACAAGTTTGTTGCTACTCATGAGTAAGCTCAGTGCTCCAGAAGAGGGAAATGACAGAGAGAACAGTCTATAGAAAAGACCAGATGAATAGTTCCAATTTCTGAAAATCTTACACAGAGAAACAATGGAGGAGGGGCTCTGCTTATTTGCCAGTCCATGATTTCTACAACATACTAATGTAGATAAAGAATGTTGAAGTGGCAAAGTTATATGAATATATGACTTATTTATTAGATGTGTAACCTGTCTAACATTAATGAGAAAAGCTCCAAGTCTGGAACATCATGGAAAATATCAAAAATTCTTGTCTGTATTTATATATTTATACAAATCCTATGAAGACATCTGACAAAGGACTAATATCTAGAAAATATAAAGAATTCAAACAACCCAATAATGTAAAAAAATCCATCAAAAAGTTGCCAAAATACATGAAAAGACATTTTTCAGAAGAAGATATACAAATGGCCAACATACATATGAAAAAATGATCAACATCATATACAATCAAGGAAATGTAAACTAAAGTTACAATAATACATCACGTTAGCCCTGGCAGAGTAGCCATTAAAAAGTCAGCAAACAAATAGATGTTGGCATGGATGAAGTGAAAAGGGAATGCTTGGGAATGTAAATCAGTACAATCTCTCTGGAAAACAGTATGAAGATTACTCAAAGGACTAATGTTAGACCTACCATTTGATCCAGCAATCATACTACAATGTATCCACCCCAAGGAAATAAAATCATTTTATAAGAAAGACACCTGCACCTGAATGTCTGCCACAGTAAAATTCACAATTGTAAACATATGGAATCAAGCTAAGTGCCCATCAACTGATGAAGTAGATAAGGAAAACACGGTGTGTGTATGTGTTTACATATATATATATATATATTTTTAAATATGTATGATATATAAAATAATGAAATAATGACTTTTCATAGCAACATGGATTGAATTGGAAGCCATTATACCACGTGAAATACTCCTGGAATGGATACACAAATACTATATGTGCTCACTTAAAAGTGAGAACTAAACAATGTGTATACATAATCATACATAGTGGTGTAATGGACTTTGGAGACTCAGAAGAGAGAGGAGTGGGAGTGTGTGAGGGATCAAAAATGACCTATTGGGTACAATGTATCCTATTTAGATGATAGGTACACTAAAAGCCCTGACTTTACCACGATACAACACATCCAAGTAACAAAAACCACTTGTACCCACCAAATCTATTAAAATGAAAAATAAATAAAAAATAGATAAAATAAAAACATCCAGAGAAAAATGATGCATTACATACACATAACAATTTGAATACCCTAGATTTCTTACCAGAAACAAGGGAAGACAACAGGAAGTAGAATGGCATTTTCAAAGTCTTAAAGGAAAAGAACTGTCAACTCAGAATTGTATAACCAGTGAAAATATCCTTCATAAATGAAGATAAAATAAAGACATCCTCAGAGGAAGGAAAACTAAGAAAATGTGATTCCAGCAAACCTGCTCTAAAAGGAGCATTAAAGGAAATTCTCAGGATGGAAGAGGAATAATTCCTGAGGGAAATGTGGACTACCAGGAATGAAACAAGAGCAACAGAAATAGGAAATATCTCGGTAACTGTAATAGATTATCCCTTTCTTCTTAAATTCTTTAAAATATATATAACAGTTAAAAATAAAGGTTGTAAAAATTACATTAAATTATTGCATTAACCTCTGACATCACCACCATACAATTTATCTATGTAAAAAAAACACTTGAACCTCCAAACCTATTGAAATAGTAATTAAAAAAAATAATTAACAGCCAAATAGAAACATTTTATTAATAACTTCCACAATCACTCATTTCCAGTTATCACTAGATGGATGCATGCTCTCTCACTCCCCTCAATCAAAGATCACAGGTGTTTTGAGCCATTTAAAAAAAAATTAATGTAATTTAATTTTATTATTTAAATATTTCTGTGGGGACAAATACTTATAACCACTGAAATTAAAATGATACTAAATTACTAATGTGAAAGCTTGAAATGATCCTTAACTGCATTATAAAAGGAAAACACTATTATAGTAAGCATTATGTCAAACATAATATAAAAGAAAAAATTATTACATTAAAAATTTACATAATGCACGCATGTAGATCTAAGTGTATATAATATTAATACATATAACTCTAACGTGCCAGAAAAAAGTAATGATACCTAAGTGATAGTAAGGTTTATCCATTTCAATTGTGGTGAAATGGTAACATTAAGTAGACTGTGAAAAGTTCAGTATGTATATCATAATCACCAGAGCAAGTACTAAAAAAGGTTATAAAAAGAGGTACTGTCAAAAACTCAATAAATAAATTAAAATGGAATAATAAAAATATTCAAACAATATAAAATTAGGTCAGAAAGGAGAAATAGAGAGTAATGGAGAACAGAGGGAGAAAAAAACAGATACCTAATAAAATGATAAAATCTAAACATGTAATATTAATTGTTACATTAACAAAACACATTTTTTTGTTCTTTCTCTTACTTTAACCAGATTCCCCTTCAGTACTTTTGTGGAGGGAGTGTGTCAATTACATTTGGACCCTATTTGTCTTGTATGCACACATCATTATTTTAATATGTCCTTAAAATATGGAGAAGGGTAGTAGTTTGGTTTTCTTAGTAAATGGCTTTTGCTTCTGTTCAGTCCTTACCCTAATAATAACTTAAATGGTTTAATTCCATTGGCCTTTGTGATCAAACATATTGAAAGATCTAGATCAAGGGGTCCTCAAACTTTTTAAACAGGGGGCCAGTTCATTGTCTCTCAGACCGTTGTAGGGCCATTGGAGAGTGTAGCGCACATTCCACACATGCACACTGTGGGCCCAGGACAAGTCCGCTGCCAAGCAGGACACGCAGCTGCCACAAAAACACCCCTCGGGCTGGATAAATGTCCTTGGCGGGCCACATGTGGCTCTCGGGCCATAGTTTGAGGACACCTGATCTAGACTATTCTGGATTATAGACTTACTATTGTGTTTCCCCAATGCTATTTATAAATTGTTTTGTGCAGTATTTTTAATCTAAGATTTTCATTTGCTGATTTCTTTAAAAAAGTTTGCATCTGAATATCTATAACTATCTGCCTAAGTTTTAAAGTAATTTTAACACTCTCCATTATCCTTCATATCATTCTTTGATGATGCTATTTATGTCATTTTCCTTGTTATCTCTCTGAATATCATAAATAGGCAGATACTGGATTTCCTGGTTCTCCAATTCTATCTTTCTTTTGCTTGGTGGTTTTTTCACATAAAAGTGTATTTTTCAGTTGATATCCCAACTCTTTAGTTGATTTCCTGCTATTGATATTTTAATCCTATTTTCTATTATAATTCCTCTATTGTCACTTTAGTAGAGTATTGTGAATTTATAAACACATGTGGTCAATAGCCCAATGTAACTAAATATCTGTTGTAAAATATAAAACACACAATACTGATGGATGAAAGAAAAATGAATATCTTTTAAACATTAAGTTTAAAAATGGCAAATTCGCTAATAGTCATAAAATAATAATATACTTTACTGTATTTGAATGAATAGGCCATCTGAAAGACAGTAGGTACCTATGTAAATTAATAATTCATTTTTAAAAGTTATATGTTTCCCATGGAAGTGGCTAGCAAATACAGAATATTCAGTAAATTACTAGGCACTCAGTAAACTACTGATGTTCTCTCATTATATTTAATTTTTTAAAAGCACAATTACATTGACTCATTTTGACATCTAAGAAATGGAAAGATGGATCATATTAAAGTGAATGGTTACATTGATCATATAGATCAATATATAGCAATAGTAACAATAAATTACTATTACAGTGTATAGCAATAGTAAATAATAGTATTAATTAAGACAAGTTTATAAATGTAAGGTATGTAAAGTGAAAAGTAATAATTATTGATATTACAAAAATTATAATAAAATTTAATGTATTATATTCAGAAATATAGTAAGACTTGTTCATGTATATTTATATATTTTCCAAAGAGTTAACTGAATAATGGGAAATATGTTAACTGTTTTAAAAGTTTTCTTGGTTTATACTAAAAAAATCATGCTTTGTATGATTCCATAGCTCCATTAGATTTGAAAATAATTACATTTAATTGTATTTTTGTTAGAAAAATATATCTTATTTTAATTAACCACACTGTACTTTTTAAATAGCTGTAAAATGTATTTTAATAAAAATAAGCTATTGTAAAATATAACTTTTTGGAAAATAATTTCAGAGAAATAAATATACAAAATAGCCAACCATACTATTCAAACAGAATTCACATTAATTTCCCTACCTAAGCAATCATGTGTTTGCTCAGTATGCATATCATAATTGCCAGACCAAGTACTAAAAGAAAGACTATACAAAGATATACTGACAAAAACTCAACAAATAAATTTAAATGAAATAAAAGAAATAATCAAATAATACAAAATTAGGTGAGAGAGGAGAAATAGAGTGACAGAAAACAGAGGAAACAGATACGTAATAAAACAGATACCTAACAAATACCATAAAATGATAGATATCCAAACATATCAATAGTTACATTAAAAAATACGTTGTTTATTCTTTCTCTTACTCTAACCAAATTCCTCTTCCAGCACTTTTATAAGGATTGTGTGCCAATTACAACTGGACCATATTAGCCTTGTAATATATATCCTTATTTACACATAAAGTATATCATTATATGCTTCTGTATTCAAGGATTTTTAGAATCTCTGGGAATGCATATAGTTTGTTTATTTATAAGCATTTGTATTTAGAGATACAAATATTCATAGTTAAAATAATTAGAGTTATACCCAAAGATGTTGAAAAATAACTTCACCCTCCCATATCTCTCATCTTTCTAATTCCCGTTTCCCAGAGGCAAAGGCTTTACAAGTTTTATCTGCTCTTTTCTTGTATCACCTCCATTTCTGAAAAAGAATATTCATATTTCTCAGTTTATCTCCTTTAAAATATTTCTACTGAGGGAAATTAAAAAGAAAAAATATATAATTACCTCTCTTATATCTGTCCCCATATAGGTGTGCACAATATTCCCATAGAATTATATCATAATTTGTGTCACTTCAGTATTATATGTTAACATTATAAAGACCAGGCAATTATTATTTATATATGCAAATTTATTATGTTATTTTATTCTCTTACATGTACAATTTGTGTTTGCCTTAGACTGAATAATAGATTTGTTTTCTGTTTGCTTATTTTTCCATGTTTCTGCAATAAAACATATCTTATCTTTCCATCAGAAGTATAACTCTTTTCTCAATAATTTCAGCTAGTTTAGCAATTTTATCTATTTCTTGGAGAAAGTCCTATTAAAGTCCTTCTTACTGTACCTTTGTAAAGCCTCCTGGTGTATTGCATGAATATTCTAATATTCTTTTTTTGGGATGTAAATACTATTTATTTATTGACTTACTATTTCCCTGTTTTTTTTTTTTTCCCCCTTTGGTTTCTGAATTTCCTCTTTCCTTGGATGACTTTCATGTGTCTGCTTGCTCTGATATTAATGTTGCATGTTGGAGCATGTCTCATGCTTCTATTGTCTCTAAGTTGATTTGAAGGTCTAATGGAGATTGGTGGAGTTACTTAATTTTTATTTTATTGGAGAGTGATCTGTCCAGATTCTAATTACATTAAAGATAACAACAAAGTAAGTATGTACGAGTTTTTTTCTTTTACTGATAAGTGTTATCAGAGAGGGATTCTTCAGTCTCCTGTATCAGATTTTGCTCTCACAGTTGGTTTCGGCAAGTGTCTTGAGAACGTTTTCACCTCTGTTCTGAAGATACACTTTAAAATTATTTCCATGATTAAGATACATTAATTTCAGCTATGTCTCGTAATTCCTCCAGAGCCTCTCTGGTATGATGTCTCCAGAGAGGAAACTTATAGTCTACTGTCAAACAGGAAAGAAAACATTTACCAGACTGAAGGTATGGTGAAAGATACTGTGGATTTACCTTTTTAAACATATTTAATATGATATCTATTTTTTTTTTGAGACAAAGTCTTGCTTTGTTGCCCAGGCTAGAGTGAGTGCCATGGGGTCAGCCTAGCTCACAGTAACCTCAAACTCCTGAGTTCAAGTAATCCTTCTGCCTCAGCCGTCCGAGTAGCTGGGACTACAGGTATGCACCACCATGCCCGGCTAATATTTTTTTCTCTCTCTCTATGTATATTAGTTGGCCAATTAATTTCTTTCTATTTATAGTAGAGACAGTGTCTCGCTCTTGCTCAGGCTGGTAGCGAACTCCTGACCTCGAGCAATCCACCTGCCTTGGCCTCCCAGAATGCTAGGATTACAGGCGTGAGCCACCGCGCCCGGCCGAATATGATTTCTATTATTGTTAGCTTCACAGGCATACCAAAATTTTAAGAGTATTTGGATAAACTAATGGGAACCATTTTGAGAATCTCAGATTTATTTATGCCTTTATATAATGTCCTTTTATGTTTTCTTTCTTTCTTTCATCCCTCTATTTTCCTGTTTCCAACGCTTGTTTTATTTTTTCCTGCTCTCACTGTCTTGTCCATTTGGGTTTATTTATTGCTTAAACCTATTATTTTCACATAAGTGTTTTTTAAAAAGAATAGCTGTAAACTGATATGTTCATTCCAGAATGTTTAACTAATGCTCCTGTACATACTCTTATAACGTCCTACTAATTTTTGAGAATTATGATAAACTACTTTGTTCTAAGATCTTAACAGCATTCACCACATAAAGATTTTTATGGGATAAATAGTACTTCTTACGATAAAGGACAGTTATTAATTCATATGGGGAATTAATATCAATTGAATTTTTCATATTTTCCAAAATCAAATGAATTATAATGCAAAATGTACTAATTCATCATTTGATCCTCCTCTAGTTAGCATACACTAGAGAAATGCTGAAGATGCACTACTGTAGAAAATCTGTCATCCTTTCTATCCCAAAGCTTATGCTCCAGAGTGATAAACAGTCAAATAGATTATAAAGTGCATTATAAATTTTAGTAAATGTAAAATGAGGCATATTTTAAGACCATCTACTCTGGTCACTCAATCAATTTTAGTGGTCATTAAATGCTTTATTTATAAAGTAACATTTAATCAGATATTTAAATGACAAATTAGATTTAGCAAAAATAAAAACATGGGAAGACATTTTAAAACAGTAGGTAAAGCATGCCCTTAGGCCACACACCATAATTTCTTCCCAAGAAATATTTGTAAGACTAGATCATGGAATATAAATGTATGACAGTATGAAAACGTGCTCAGAAAATACACAGGGAAAATCATGGTATGGAATAATAGCTAACTAAGATATTATTTTAGAAATTATTCTTTTAAAATAATTGGTAGCCTTTTTGCTATAATAAGCATAAGAATGATAAAAATATATTTTTACTCCATAAATATTCACGATGTGTGGCTAGGGAAAGCATGGGTTCATTGAGGAAAAACAGCAAAAACTTGCAATTATCACAGTCCAGGTAACAGATTTTGGTGATTTGGACAAAATTTTAGAATTAGGAAAAGTGGGTAAGAATTCTAAATTATTATGCAATGGAATCAACAAGGATTTGTCTTTATTGGTGTGATGGTTAATTTTATGTCTCATCTTTCCTGGAATAAGGGATAGCTGGTAAAACATTGTTTCCAGTTGTATCCATAAGGGTGCTCCCAAAAGAGGTTGGCATTTGAATTGGCAGACGAGAAAGGAAGATTGCCCTTACAAATATGTGTGAGCATTGAAGGTCAGCACAGAACAAAAAAGCAAGAAAAGGGAGAGTTCTCTGTGTTTGAGCTGGGACATCCATATTCTTCTGCCTTTGGTCATGGGTGTTCCTGGTTCTCAGGCCTTTGTATTCAATCTGGGACTTACCCCATTGGCTCTCTTGATTCTGAAGCCTTTTGGGCTTGGACTGAAACTATACCAATAGCTTTTCTGGGACTCCAGCTTGCAGATGGTAGGTAGTGGGACTTCTCAGTCTCCCTAATTTTATGAGCTAATCCCTCATAATAAAGCTCATTTTAAATGTATCTGTGTGGATTGTTTCAGTTTCATTGGAACACCCTGACTAATACAATTGGATATGGGAATAAAGAAGAAGAAATAGTCATCAAATTGACTTTCAATTTTCTAGTTAGTGCAGGGATAAAGACAGAAAAGAAATGGAGAAGGGACAGCTAGAGAGGCAGGAAGAAAATCAGGAAGAATGTAAAGACATTGCCACCAAAGGAAGAATGTATGCTGAGAAGGAGTAAGAGATCTGCTTCAAAAAGTCAAAGTAGAAAAGAGCTGAAATATATTCATTTGACTAAGTAGAGCTAGTGACCCTGAAGTTATATGATCAAATAGCCAACCCTGAATTTATTTTCTGCCTCTACATTTTCTCTTTTCCCCGTGTTTTTATATGAATATATAAAAAGACAATTTGTAAGTAAGAAAATTCAGTAACACAGGAAAAAGAAGTACTGTTGTCCACATGCATACTAGGCAAAATGTGGAAACTATGAATATTATAGCAGCTGATTTGTGCATTAGTGAGAGGCTTAGCTACTTACATTCCAATGGCCCAATTTTGTTCACTTATCAGCTCTGATGAGAATATTAAAGTTCTCTGGTTTTAGTTTGAATATTAATATTCTTTGCAGACATTTGAAATACCGTTTAAATTGTCATATCTATTTGTTTAGAATTATGACAAATAATTAGCTCATTCATGAGCATGAGGGTTAAATGTATTTTTTTAAATAAATGTCTTATTCCCCAAATAAGAAAAGTTATTGTTCCCCACATTAAAAAAAATACTTCCTGATACATCACTTCTAAAACCTAGATATGCAATATGATATTTTGTTAATGTTTGCATAAATAAAATGGAGAAAATCATTAGTCATGTCAATAATTGATTCAGATAGATAAACACATAGACATTCAAAGACATTCAAAGTTCAGATTCTCCAAACTTGAATTCTACCCTTAAACAGTCCCTCAAGGTCCACAAGGTATATTTGAGAATGGACAAGAAAACATGACTACAACATATTTTAATTTTCTTGGTATTTGACTCCTAAAAGAACCACAGAAAGTGTCTTTGCTATGCTGTTGCATGAAAAGATCTCCTGTTAAGCAGGAGATATTAACCTCAGTAGATAATTTTATCTTCAGCTATCTCACACCCACTTTTAAAATATGGATCCAATTATAACATTGAAAAGAAAAGTCTTAAATATATCTGACAGCTAAAAAGGCTGATGAAAATGTGAATGCACACCACAAGCATTGAAAAAAATAAAAGAAAAACCGTTAACTGTAAGCCAAAACTTATCCTGACAGACTAACTCTCAGATTGGTCAGGTAGGTTTTCCTCTTCCCCTCCCCACCCTGTAACCCCTTTTTCTTCTTCTCCTCCTTTAAACCTAATGGGATTACCAATTCAGTTTATTATTTTCTAGGAGTGTGGCTAAATCATGGAGTATCAGAGAAAATATATTCACTTTTATGGAGACATTTCCTTGTTAGAGTCACCATTTCTATTTTATTCTAGACTTTTATATATCAATTTTGATATTACCCTCCAAATCCTATGAGATGAATTAGGAAAGAGTTATAAATTTATCGAAGCCTATTTTATCCAATGGCAAGCAACTATTATAGCAAGCAACTATTCTAAAGAGTTAAATAGTACATATCAGGACAAAAACAGAGAAAAATAAGCCTTTTAGTTTTTAAGTCAATCTCTTTTTCACACAAAGAAATGAAGTTTTACAAAATGTCCCTTTCTTTGTACTTATAGATTAGCCTACAAATCTCCATTCTTTAGTCTTTTTTTAGTATACTGCTTCAACCATAAATCTAATTTCTTATTAGAGTTGGTTTATTCCAAAAAATATATCTCATTGTGTATTAGTTTTTTTAAGTGCCAAATAATTAATGGAACACAGTTTCCTGACCCATCCTCAAATGTCTTTAAATTATTGTTTCAATTACTTTTATTTTTAAAATATATTATTCTCTTCTTAAGACACTCTAGTCTCAATTTCATCTTCCCCTTGCTACCAAGTTTATTATTTTTTTAAACACCAGTAGTTTCCATGTTGATAAATCTCAATGGCCTCCTTTGTGACACAATACTATTCTGCTTCCCAATAGTATTCGATACCGAAGACAGCTCATGTTCATAAAATATTTTATTCTATTTGCTTCCAAGAACATCAAAATTATGGTTTTCTTGCCATTTTTTTCAATGCTTTTGTTTTTCTACCTTGTGAGTTTCTTTGTAAGTACTAAGAAAAGCAAAGACTCAATCTTATTTTCCATTTGTTTACTAGCAACATTCTTTTCGTAGTTTCTTTCCTCTGAATCACATTGTATTACAAGGACTCTCAAATTTATATCTCAAGCCCCATAAAACTTGTATATCCTGCCCATACTCATTATACTTAAATGGGATATTTTATATTTTTCCAGATTTTTCCTTTCTCAAATGCTCATTTTGGTTACTTGTATCCACATTCAGTTATTTGTCATAGCTAAAAATTAAGTCACTTTGAGATATCATTTCCTTTCACTTATTAGCCCATACTGCTTTATGGTTCTATTAATTGAAATAAAAGCATGTATTAATTATGTGTATGTATCTCTTTATCTTTCTCTAGCATCTGTGTCAAAAAGTTTAACTCATTTCTGGATTACTTTAATGGCCTACTAACATGTCTCTTTCATTTTACTGTTGGTCATATGACAATCTCAATATATGCAGAATAAACTTTTGACCAAATTTTTTCCACTTTCACAATAAAAACCCTCAAAAAACTAGTCATAGAAGGAATATATCTCAAAACTATAAAAGCCATATATGACAAACCCACAGCCAGCATCATACTGAATGGGAAAACATTGAAAACATTCCTACTAAGAACTGGAACAAGACAAGGATGCCCACTGTCATCACTTCTATCCAACATAGTGCTGTAAGTCCTCGCAGAGCAATCAGACAAGAGAAAGTAATTAAGGATATCCAAATCAGGAAAGAGGAGGCCAAACTAAGATGATATGCTCTTATATTTAG
The DNA here is from genome assembly GCA_008750895.1 of Mirza zaza. Lineage (NCBI taxonomy): Eukaryota > Metazoa > Chordata > Mammalia > Primates > Cheirogaleidae > Mirza > Mirza zaza. The sequence goes on along the minus strand of VSMD01027715.1, from coordinate 196,495 downwards.
ATAAACTTAAAGATTACACCAAGAAACTCCTGGAATGCATAAATAAATTCAGAAAAGTCTCAGGTTTCAAAATCAATGTACACAAATAAGTAGCATTTCTATACACCAAAAACAGTCTAGCTGAGACTCAAAACAAAGACTCAATACCATTGACAATTACTGCAAAGAAAATAAAATACCTAGGAATATACTTAACTAAGGAGGTGAAGGATCTATGCAAAGAGAACTATGAAACACTGAGGAAACAAATTGCAGATGATAATAACAAGTGGAAAAACATATCATACTCACAGATTGGTAGAATCAACATTGTTAGAATGTCCATACTACCCAAAGTGATTTACGTATTAATTCAATCCCTATCAAAATACCAATTTCACATTTTACTCTTTACAGTTAATGGTTTATCCAGTGGATAAATAATATATATATATATATAATTATATATATACACATATATATATATAATTAGTGTGTCATAGAAGCTAAAAGAACAATCTTTATAGGAAATGAACACTTACATCAAATGTTGTTGACAAACTGATAAATATGTTGACAGCAGCCATGAAATTCAGCAATGAGAGTAATAAGTGATCATAAGAAGTTTGGAGTAAAATGATGCAGAATGTGATAGTTTATGAAGAGAAGGGAGGTGATATACTGGAGAGAATAACCACAGACGGATTTTTCAAACAGTTTTGGATGAAAGAGGCAAATATATAAATAACTAGAGAGGAATATAAAGAGATATGTTCTACATGATGTCATACTTCATTTATTATAAAGGACATGCAAGACAGTCTAAAAAAGCGAAAAAAAAATGAGGTGCAGGTGAGAAAAAAATAAAATAAAGAAACAGATTCAACCCATAATAAACCATAGCAGTTAAATATAGAAGACAAAATTATGGAGAGGCAAAAATTTTGCTAAAATCTAAATTTGAAATGTGCCAAGTTTTTCTCATTAAATATTTGCCTATATGTGACCTACTGCCATGCTAAATGAGTCACTAAGAATTCCATTAAGAAGAGGTAACTGTGGTGCTAAATACCAAACAAAAATATTAGCAGCCACATGCTACTATTCAGACAGAGGATGAAATCTATGGCATATGAAGGTATAGGGAAGCAGGCAAATATCACAAATATTCAATCAAGACAAAATGGACACATTCTATATAGACTACATCTTATGTTTAAGGGGAAAATACATAAACCAATATGAACAAAGCTTAAAATCAATTCTGTACAAGTTCCAGTCTGTGTTCTATATATCTGATGGGAAAAATAAATAAATCCCAATAAAGAGGTTAAAAAATCTGAAACTTTACAGATTCTAAAATCTGAAAGATGGTATTAAAAATGAACAAGTTGCAAAATTTACATAACCAGGCTTGTTGAAAAATAACAAATACTAAATAAAACATCATTGTATAGGTGGAAGAATAGACAAATAAACCATTGAAACAGAGCAGAGAATCCAGAAAGAGAATCTTAAAAATATGGGCAACTAATTTACAATAAATTTACCACAAATATTTCAGGGGAGAAAATATAATATTTTCAATAATTTATTCTGGATATATTGGCTAAATTTGATTGAAAAATATGAATCTTGATCCCTAATTCACACTGTCTACAGGAATTAATTATAGATGTTTGGTGAATCTAAACCTGCAATGTAAGACAATAAAGCTTATAGAAATAAACATACAATAATCTCTTTAAAAAGTTGGGTAACATGGGTAAAGTTTTCTTAAAAAGAAAGTGCATTAGACATAGAAGATATAATTATCAATTTATGTTAATATTAAGAACTTTTCCTAACTAAAAGAGCCAATTAATAGAATGAAAAAAGCAAAACATTGGTACTGTTACTTCTTCTTGAAAAATTCATGCATTTTTTGTAATAAACATATCCACTACTGTGTAAAAATATGAAAAAGAAATTCTAAAGACCATAATAAAAGACATATATGATAAAAATGAAGGTGGGAAAGGAGGAAGTAGACACACACACAAAAAGACTACATTAAAAATAAGGTCAAATAAATATGTAAACTTGTTTTCAATATAATTGTTCTTTAGCAAAATATAAGTCAAAACCAATGTACAACTACACAAATACTATATTGGTTAAAATTTAAAAGACAGAAAATTCTGAGTTTTGATGAGAGTGTGGAAAAACTTGATGTAAATATGGAATAACTAAACTATTGTATATACTCCTGATAGGATTGTAAATTAATACAGCCATGTTAGAAAAAACTTAAACATTAAACAGTCTTAAAACCTATGACCCAAATTTTCTCAAAAGCGAAAATTCAACAGACAAGAATGCAGTGCATATGTCCATCAAAAGACATAGATGCACACACTCTTAGAAGCTTTATTTACAGTAACACAAAACTGGACCCATTCCCAATGGCATTTTTCAGTTGAGTATAAAGATAAATTATGATATATTCATACAATTGAATACTATGTAGCAATAAACAGAAAAACAGCTACATGCAAACATTGACAAATCTCTCACATAATAGTGAGTAAAAAATTCAGGAACAAAAGAATTCACACTGTAGGAAATTCCAGATCAAGCAAAAGTAATCTCTGGTGATAAAAATAAAAAAAGTGATTCTCTTCACCAGGTGAGTTGATAGTGCCATAGAGGTACCATGAGACAACATTCTCGAGTGCTGAACTGCTCTTTTTCACTGAGGCTGATTACATGGTTATTTATCAAACATCAAACTATACACTTAAGATTTATGCACTCTCAGCATCTAAGCCACACATCAATTGAAAAGCAAACAGAAACTTGAAGATCTTATAATTTTCTGGGATTAGGCAGACTACTATCATTATTTTAATTAAATTTAGCTGGATTAAGTGGGTTAGCCCTCCTTTTATTACATTAAAACAATCCACTAAGCAGAGTCCCGTAAGAGAAAGGTTTTGTTTGCTTTGTTCCTTAATGTATTCCACATATTTAGCGGTAAGATTTAACAAGCATTATTGAGCAATGACTATTTTCCTGACTCGGCCTTTTTGGTAAATAATCGTTGCCTGTTCAACCTCCATTTCTAGTTCTATGGCATAAATATGAATAATCTCTTAATGAATAAAAAAATACATTACCTCAAGAGTTCAAATTTATCCATTTAGTAAGTCTGTGAATTTGAGGACACCAATATGAAACAGAAATGCAAGTAGTTGCCTTAATTATGGTTAATTAACTGGCATATTAACTGGCATATTATCTACTCCTTTGAAAAACTGCTAATATCAAAATTAGTATTTGTACACTATTTTAGGAAAAGTGTCTGCTGTAGTAAAATTGAATATATTTGGATGATCTTTGAACTTCCAGAGTCACAAATTTCATTCTTACGAATTGTATAATTTGCATAAAATTTAAGGCAATCTCCAAGATTCGGAGTATAAAAGATGAAGAATAAAGACAATTTAAGGCAATCTCCAAGATTTGGGGTATAAAATATGAAGGATAAAGACAAAAAGGAATTCTCAATGACTTCAGACAAGTTCATAGTTCTATTATTTATATATTCCTTTATCTATCCTTGAACTATATGATAAGTGCCCTGCAACGTGAACCCTAAAATTCCCATACCAGAGTGACAGTTCCATATTTTCTTCTCCCAGTAGTAAGTAATATATAATGGAAAGTAAAAATCTGTAGGTGGGTGGGGCAAATTTGTACCTTAAGTGGAAAAATATTAATTGATAATCTTCTTTTTGGTCTGCATACATAACTACCATTACTTACGTAAATGTCCTCATATAATTTTCCCCAGTAACAAATCAGGAACTGGATACAACATTATCTATCAAATTAGTTGAATCTCAGATTATATCTTATAATTCATTTCCATCTCAAAAACTTCCACTTATGAACTTATCACAGGTTTGTGTGTCTCTGAGTTGCTTTCACACATGTGCTATTTTAATTCTTTCTTGAATTTGTCCTCCCATCTTTTGACAGTAATTATCGATACCCTCCCAAACCACATTCAAAATTAATTTCTGAAATTAAAGGATACTGACCCTGAAATTTTAACTCATGAACTCTCTTACCTTCCTCTGAGGTACACTTATCTGCAGTGTCCAGCTGGCACCTTTTATGCAGAAAAATAGGTATACTCTGTGTCCCTGTATTCTGCAATAGGATTTAACATCAATTAAAGTTTATTAAGCCTTCTCAGAGTAAGTATCATTTGGAAAGTGTTTGAGGATAAGGGAATAGGAATTAATACTTTGATTTGACCTACCCTGTCTTCTAGATTTCTTTACTTAATTTCATTTTACTTCACAACAGCTCAGTAAAACAGGCTACGTGAAGGTAGCATTAGCCATTTGCTGAATCTACAAATAAGGTGGTGTGTATTTATATGACTCTAATGTTCCCTGATTTAACATCATCTAAAACAGGGGATACATTTGGTTATCTCAACCCTAAACTTTATGCCTTTTTCCTCAGTGCCACTTTGTGTATGTTAATATACCTCAAAGAGAAATGTACCTGTCAGTTGCTCAAACGTCCTTGGACAGTTCGGAGGAGAGTAAGAATTTAGTCTCCCCAATGTGCTCAATTTGCTTCACAAACGAAATAGGCTCTTCTCTGCAACATTTTCAAAATGTTTTTAGATGTTCCATTCTACTTCCTATCAATATTCTTCCTATTCTTCCTATCAATATTCTTGCCTCACACCCAGCTCAGAGTTGGTCTTCATTTGGTCTTAAACACTTTAAAACTTTATCCCATTTCATCTTTATTTCCTATTTTTCATTGTTCTCATTAGGCAAAAAGAAAGAAAGAAAAAAAATAGAAGGAAGAGGGAAGGAGGGATGGAAGGAAAGAAAGAAAGAGGGAAGGAAGGAAGGAAGGAAGGAAGGAAGGAAGGAAAAAAAGAAAGAAAGAAAGAAAGAAAGAAAGAAAGAAAGAAAGAAAGAAAGAAAGAAAGAAAGAAAGAAAGAAAGAAAGAAAGAGAAAGAAAGAAAAGGAAGCAAGAAGGAAAAAAACAAAGTAGAGAGACATACATGCTACTAGTGTATATCAATTTTCAGTGCCCTTTGATATTGCTGAAACATGACATTGTGGGCTCTGACAGCATTGGTTTCAAAAGAACTTCAGAAAATAATAAATATGCAGAGTTTTAGTGGTCATATATTCTAATCACATATTTAAGAAAACTTGAATGGATAAAATTTTATGTGATTTCTACGTTTGCTATACATTTAACATTTGACCCTTATATGGATTTCAAAATACAAAAAAAAAAAAAAAACAGACACAACTAGGTAGCATAGACTAAAGATAGCATTTTCTTCCTGTCTTAACATCAGCATTAGCTCGTTTTATTAAAAGAAATCAATCACAGAGACTTTGAGAAAGAAAAAGCAAAAGTCAGTAAATCAGTGTCTCTATATAGAAATGACTTCAATTTGAAGATACGTAGCCTATTTAAAGTGCATGCTGAGTAATTGCCCCATTAATTTGATGAATGTAGGCAGTAATTCGTGATGATTTAAGCCTCAAAGTTCTATTTTTCTCTCAGATGCATAGGGTTTGTTTTACTTTAATTATTTGGGTCATTGCCTTAATTTCCCATTTAACATTACTTGTAAAAAAGACCTTCCTATTTCTAAAATATGGCCTTTTTAATGAAGTTCTTTCTACTACCGACTTTAACCTTTAAGCTCACCATGTTATGGTACTATATGTAAATAGCCACCTTAATAATGGCATTTGGCATGATTCTGGAAAGAAGTGTAGTCGGAAGATAGTGAACTGAGCTTTTGTTCCTTCAATTTTAAATATATATTTTACTGTTGTTACATAATTTCTCTTGAAACAGAAAAAAAATATATTTTTGAATTTTTCCTTAAACTTTCTCTCTTTCACTACTGCCCCTTCCTTTTTCCTCTCCTTCCCTTCATTTTGTTATATTTTAAAGGACAATTACAAAAAGACTAAATCATATAAAAATGTTTAACTTTTATTTGTTCATATCTTAAAATTATATTCTGAGCAAAGCTTTAATACTTATACGTATTAGTTCATAAATTGCTATTAATTTAACATTTGTATTACTATGAAATGTGTTTAAAGATAATGAAATTTTGGTTTTATTATAAGCAAACATCTGTATATTTGGATTCTCAAAATTGAGACAAAATACAGCTGGGCACAGTGGCTTATGTCTGTAATCCTAGCACTCTGGGAGGCCAAGGCGGGAGGATAGCTTGAGGTCAGGAGTTCGAGAACAGCCTGAGCAAGAGTGAGACCCTGTCTCTACTAAAAATAGAAAGAAATTAGCTGGACAACTAAAAATATATAGAAACAATTAGCCAGACACGGTGGCACATGCCTGTAGTCCCAGCTACTCTGGAGGCTGAGGCAGAAGGATTGCTTAAGCCCAGGAGTTTGAGGTTGCTGTGAGCTAGGCTGATGCCATGGCACTCTAACCCGGGCAACAGAGTAAGAGTCTGTCTACAAAAATAAATAAATTAATTAAATTAAATTAAATTAAATTGAGACAAAATGAAGACTAGAGCTTAGTAATTTAATAAATTGTGAGGTTTGTGGTCAAGTTAATATTTATCAAAACGTAAAATTTTGCTTTATATTAAAATGTGTTTTAGAATTACATATGATATAACATTGTTTTTTAATCCCATTCAGTTTTGAAATTTCATCTTAGAAAATGTTTATTGCCCTCTTTTTGCCTTTTATAATAGATTGAATGATGTTAATGCATGAGAACAAAAGTAATGAATTAATTTTTACATTTAATTGTAATATGGTAATTACCAATGATAAATTGACAGGAAGAATTATTACGTAGAACTTAAGTTGAATTTTAGCTAAATTAGGATTCTCTACCTTGATTGTCAATCAGAACAGCAGGAATATTTTCTTTAAAGTCATTAAGCAAGACTGCAATATCTAGGGTGGTTTTTATGCTTTGCCATTCACAATTGATCACTTCGGTCTAATTTTTTGAACAATTCAGGAGTCTTTTGGGAGGAAATTTACCCCAAACAAGGTAGAAGTAAATAAAGTTATATTTTAAATAGTTATGCAGATTATGTATACTCAAATCCAAGGATTGAGGCTATCCTCAGCCATATTCCATGGTGAAATCCTAGAATTTGTCATTACCAATAATGATGTATTCTTTGATGTCCAAGCTTCCTGCGTTCCAGCCTATATTCGTGACTTCCAATACATCTCTTTTGGTCCTCTAGTATTTCAATTCTAGAGGTATTTGTGTGTGTGTGTGTGCGACACAGATGGAGCCAAAATCAAATACAGAAAACCACCAGATTCACTAGCTCCCTTCTTAGTTGAATAATGCAACAAGGTACCATTTATCGTCCTGTCCAAGGCCAAGTCTTCTTTCTTATGAACTGAATCATATACATGTTTCATTATTTAATCTCATCATATATTCATTTTTTACCATTCACTTCTTTATGATTAACCATTCCATCTTTACTGAATCAGCTCTATCAAGATACAAGCATACATTAACAAATAAAGAACAAATCCCTTTCATGACTTTACATCTCCCGTATTGACTTATTTGCTCATTTTCAAAATTTTAATATTTCTGTTATCTTTTAAATCCATTCTGATCAGATGTCTGTCCCCACTATTCCTCTTAAGTGACAAGTAACCTCAAAATGTTGAATTCAGCGCTCATTTCTCAGAAGTCACCATTCTTAGCTTGTAAGCAACATTTGACAATATTGATTTTCCCAGCTAAGGGAACATAACCATTTACAATAAAATGTTCCTGTCCAAAGACCCTTTACAATACAAGATATCTCTTTCCAAATACCCCTTCATCAGAACACAAGACATCTTTTCCAAATCCCCTTTCCAAGTCCTCCTCTGGCATATGTGTTAGTCTGTTTTTTACTGCTATAAAGGAAATTCCTGAGGCTGGGTAAACTGTAAGGATACTTATATGACTCTCAGTTCTCCATACTATACAAGCAACATTGTGCCAGCATCTGCTTTTGATGAGGACTTCTGGGAGCTTCCAATCACCACAAAGGTGAAGGGGGAGAAGGTAAGTCACAAGGTGAGAAAAGAAGCAAAAGAAGGAGGTGGTGGTTCAGGCTCTTTTAAACAACCTGCTCTCAGGTGACCTAATAAAGTAAGAAGTCACTCATTGTTGCAGGGAGGGCATCAAGCCATCCCTGGGGGATCTGTCCCCATCTCATGACCCAGATACCTCTGCCCTACTTCCAACATTGGGGAAAATTTTCAACATGAGATTTTGAGGGGCCAAATATCCAAACTATGTCAGCTGACTAAATCCTATTTCATTATTTTTTATGGCACAAGATACCTCTGTCTACAAGCTCACCTGTGTCCAAGAAAACTTCTCCCCACAGAATAAATAAGAGCCATCTAACCACAAGGAAATGTCATCTTCTAGAGAGATCCTTTATAGCGCGTTCATTAATTCCACACATTGCTAGAGACTGCTAAATATTTACTGGTTACATTTTATTTTCATGAACAGATAGGCTAAAAATACTTCTAGCTTTCCTCTGCATTTAGTTTAGCACCAGATGACTGAGTTCTGGTCAGCATTATGTAGAAAAATGTATACAGAACCCTCACATCAGAAAATGACAGGAGACTGCTGTCACAGTGCCACTTTTTAGTGAGTTATGGAACATGTACTGAACTATGGTTTAAGAAATGCATATTGTTAAGTCAGATATTTGGAGGTTAGTTAAGTCAATAAATACAAATTTCTAGCTCGTCTCTCTCTCTGGATATTGTTGCTCATGTATCCAACTGACATATGAAATGGAGCTCTTGGAATACTAATTAGCATCTATAAATTAAAATAACCAAAGCCTTATTCTTGATTTCCACTTTTTTCAAATATAGGTTGTTCCTACAGTGCTCCCTACTTTATGTGTATTTCAGGCCCAAAACCTCGGAAGTCAGTATGAATCATCTTTGAGTGTTTTCATGTGCTGTCATCCTATATCCAGTAGTTGTCAAACTCTTTAGCTAAACCTTATAAATATATCTATAATCCGAATATTTTGCCTTCCCATTCTTATCCCCCTAACTATCTCTTACTTAGAACATTGCAAAGACCTTACAACCGATCTATTTGCTTTTGAATATGTCATATTTCTGTCTTAAGCTCCACACTGGGTTTTCATCTTTTCCACACAAAAATCCACACCATAGCTTAAAAGTCCATCCTGGATTTAACTCTGATTTCATAAGGAAGCATTTGTAGGAGCCATGGAAACTATTTTGACCTAAGAAATAGCTGTTTATATCACATGTTGAAAGTTGGCTTAAGAGTGATACCTGGAAGTAGGCAGCATGGATTCTTCATTCTTAAAGAGTATGTATGAATATGAGTTTCTCTTGTTTCCATGTGGATAATTCCTGCAGACACATATGAGTACTATTGAAGATCCTAGTGCAAGGTATCAATGCTAATTCAAAGACTTGTTCATGACATCCCATGTATCGCCCATGAAACCTAAGACCAAAGTTTTAATTATGACAGAGTTACCATAAATATCAATTATCATACAGCAAGGATATTTTTGACAAGTACATCTGAAAAGAAAACCAGTATAAATCCTTGAATGTGATGTTGCAGATATTAAAACATGTTAAAATCAGAGAGTGATATGTTTTATGAAGATCATTTTGTCAAGCTGATCAGTGAGATAAATTGAAGGAACCAAAATTGATGATGAGGTAGTCATCTACTAGAGGAATCCAATGAGGAAATAAATAAGGATTTGAATCTCTGTGGAGAAGTGGCCCTGTAGAGGAGATGATTGGTATGAGAAGTGTTAAAGAAAATAATGCCAGTTTTGTGATTCTTGGAAAGATAAGACATTGGAGAAAAAAAAAAGGCAGAGGCTAAAATAAGTAACAGTAGTAGCTTTTAGAAATTTTATGGCTTGTGTAACCATGTCTGATATGAATTCTATAAACGATAATATTTTCTTAATTATATATTATCAAGGATCATTTTAACTTAGAATGAAAAAATCTACTTGGAAATTCAATTGCTGCTCATAATCTAAACTTCAGTGGTAGCAAATGGAAGTTAGTAACGTATATGGTCTGAAAACCATTTTACCTACTACAATTAATTTTTCTCCTTATTATTCTAATCACATGAACAAACAACTTAATGTACCAAAAAATATGAAAAAAACATAATATTGAGAGGAACATCATCAGGTCCATGCTTCTATTAATAATAAGAACTGAAGAGTTGCTTGGTTTATAGCTTTTAAATTAAAACTCTAATAGCTTTTCATCTACAGTAAAGTACAATTGCTGAGTATAATTGACCATAGTGATATGATAATTAATTTGGGGCTCGCTCTCTTCCTCACTCTCTTCCTCTCTCTCTTTCTCCCCCCCCCAACACACAGAGTATTCTATTTCAAAAAGTAGCTTTTCTCATGGATATTTAGGACTTGAAATCACTTGTGGAAGATGTAATTACAGCCTCTGTCTTATAGCTGGGAATTGCTTCAAAATAGAAACACTACAAATACAAGATACAACCATAGGTAAAGAAAATAACATTCAAATTGTGTAAGCTTAAGCCAAAGCTTTGTTATTGGCTTTATTAATGCATATGAAATAATTATACTCCCTGTTCATTGGTTAGCTGCTCTTACTTAATTTCTAATGAGCCTCATTGATCTGTAAGTCTGTACCACCATTTAATTTAAAACAAAGTTATTGAGGCAAAATTAGTTTTATTACTCTTGTGAGATAAAAACAAAAGCTGGAATAATCAGAATCAAAATAAAATTGTATTATTATAGATCCATTCATTAAATCATACTCTATGGATTTTGGAAGGAAGATAATAAAAGCAATAAAATATTACTATTAATACTGATAATATTAGTTATTAATATTATTATAAATAACACATTGAAAACTGACTATTTGCCAAATATTCTTCTAAGTGGTTATGCTTCTTACATGGCAATTTCCGGAACATCTTTAGGAGACAGATTCTTTACATGTGAAATAGAATTTGTAATTAACTTTTTCCAAGATGCATGGTTGGACATAAATAGAACTAGATCTCAAACACAAATATAATATGCAGCTTTTCTTAATTTGTTATATTTCTGATATTTTATTGGTAGAAATAATTTACGACTTTGGTCATGGTGACATTTGATATCAATGATTTTAAGATTTATTTGTAAAATATGTCTCAAAGAGTTTGTGTGGATGTTTAACTGAAGCAAGTGGGAATCCTGTTTTGGGAGGGGTAGTTGTTTGTTTTTTAAATATTGAATAGCATAGCTTTAATTTCCTAAGGGCTTTGTTTGATCTTTTATAGAACACAGATGCCCAGGTCCACTCTTAGAGAGTCTAATTAAATTTGTTTAGAGGGAAGCCTAGGCATTAGTGTATGTGTGTATTCATGTATGTGTATGTATATATGTGTACCTAAGTGTAGGAGAGGATAAATGATATAGATATTTTTAAAATATGCAAATAGTCTTAATATGCAGCCAGGATTAGGAATCAATGAATTAGAGGTTAAATTTGAATATTTGTTATAATGCTTATATTCTGGTAACAGGATAAAGGTAATAAATAACTAAGGAATAACATACATACAGGGGAGTGTAATTGGTGATTTTTATGTTAAATATAATATTTATAGTTATAAGAAACTCCCATGTTTTCATAAAGTGGTTGTATGTTTTTGCACAACTCCACAAGCAATGTATAAGAAAAATATGTTCTATATCCTTGCCAAAAACAGGTACTCTTAGGAGTACCTGTTTTTGGCAAGGATACTTAGGAGTAAGGTTGCTGAATATAAATCTCCACTGATTGTCACTGCACATGGACACCAAATTAAAACACTCTCCAAGCAAGGAAGCCCCTTCAGAAGAACCAGAAATCAGGTGAGTGATTACAGTACATGATTTAACATTATATCTAGGAAAGAGACACTGAAGAGGGTAAGAAAAACAGACTTTCATTGCCTATATCACCCCTCCCTTATCCCCCAACAGTGCCACATCCATGCATCAAGTGAAGAGAGAATCTCTCTGCCCAGAGGAGGAAGAGTGAAGTGAAATGATAGTGGGAATTTGTATTGCAAATAAGAGTTTCCTTGTCATAGTGGGACATAGCATAGGGCAGAATTCTGTCAGCACCCACAGAGGGAGCATTCAGACCAGCACAGCCAGAGAGAAATCCTCCACCTCAAAACCAAGTTCCAGTCTAGCCCCATGACTAGCAGACACAAAACAGCCTGGGGGCACATTCTGTGGTCAATTCCTGCAACTGTACTGGCTCAGAGCCAGTGCACTTGGGATGCAGATGACCCAGTGAGATACCGACTGCACCCAAGTCAGTGCTGGTGTCACTCTCCTCCAACTATAGGTAGTACAGCTCAAGGAGAATCCTCTTCCACTTGGGGAAAGGAAAGGGAAGAGTTAAGAGAACTTTATTTTGGAACTTGGCTACCAGCTTAGCCACAGTAAAATAAGTACCAAGCAGACTCCGGAACCCCCTCATTCCAGGCCTTAGTTCCTGATCAGCATTTTAGTTCCTGATTCAGCTGGGCCAGAAGAAAACATGCTGCTCTGAAAGAAAGCACCTAATCCTGGTAGGGTTCACCAACTTCTGACTAAAAAGCATTTGGCCTTTGAATAAACATCAGAGGCAGCCAGGCAACAGTCATCACTGGCTTTCAGTGAAACTGAACTGGCTTCAGTGGCCACCTGGCATGGTCATAGTTTTGGTGGCCACAAGAGAGTACATACATCACTTCTCACCCAAATCCAGCAGCCCAGTACAAGAGTGAGGAAAGAGGGGAGAGACTTTGTCTTGTAATGCATGAAATTGTAATGCATTGAATTACAAGACTTTGTCTTGTAATGCATGGAATTCTTTATCTTACCCAAGTCCACCAAGGTGGTACCACAAGGAATCTTCAAGAGTCACAGCATTTCTGGGTCTGTATACTCAGTACTAATAAAGCTGTGGTGACTGAAGACTTACTTCACAATATTCAATTTCTTTTGAATATGTGGAAAGCCTTTCTCAAGAAGGACAGCTTCAAAAAACCCATACTGGGAGGATTAAAATAAATACTCAACTCTTCAATGCCCAGACATCTGACATCCACAAGCACCAAGAACACCCGGGAGAACACAACCTCACCAAGTGAAATAAACAAGATATCAATGACTAATCCCAGAGTGATGGAGATATGTGAGTTTTCAGACAAAGAATTCAAAATAGCTGTCCTGAAGAAGCTCACTTGATGAACTTCAGGACAACACAAAGAAGAAATTTAGAAGCTTATCATAGAAATTGAACAAAGAGACAGATATAATAAAAAAATTGTGCAGAAACTGTAAATATACCCCCACAATAATAAAATTAAACCACTTCTGTACATCATACATAAAAATTAACTCAAAAAAGTATCATAGACCTAAATGTAAAAGCTGAAACCATGAACTCTTAGGAAAAAAATAGAAGTAAATGTTTGTAAACTTAGATTAACAAAGCAAAACACTCTTTGACACTGCACCAAAGCATAAATTACAAAATGAATAAATGGGTAAATAGAAAAATTTTATCAAAACTTAAAAACTTAGTTCATCAAAAGTCTTCATTAAAAATGAGTGAGAAGATAATTCACAGAATGAGAGAAAATGTTTACAAATTGTCAGGTCCGGTGTTTTGGTGGATAGTTGTCCTGGTTCTTGGCTCCTTGCTTGGAATAATCACAAGCAGGCTGGTGAGACAGAGTGACCACAGACAGGAAGCAACTCCACACAAACAGAAAAGAAGGCAGGTATACAAACCAAGAATACATTTCAGAAAGAGAAACGGGTTTGTCTCCATGCATAGAGAAAGATATTAAGGACTCCCAGGTGGTTTCCTTTTATTGGTCTCATCCAGGAGAGGGCTAAGGGGGTAAGTGTGTGGGATGTTACCAGATGAGTGATTGTCAGGTGTTCTACATTTTCCTGTAATCCCTTCCTCTAATTAATCCCCCAGTTCTCCACCCCTAGGAACTGCCCTCTTGGTCTATATCTGCCACTTGCAGATTTGATCCCTAACATCCCCTCCCTCCTGGGGACATGGAGCCTGAAAAATCTTTGGGGTTTGGGGCTGAGGGTTCATCTTCTGTAGCTGTTTCAAATTGATCAGGGACAATGTTCTCCAGGCTCCATGACCTGTGTTAAGAGTTACATGTAGAAGTCACCTGTGGCCTTATCCAGTGGCTCCATGCTGGTTGTATTATCTTGTTCAGGTATGGGGTGGAATCCCTGAACTAGCATGAGCTTCACATGGAACTGTTGAAGCCTCAAAGAAACACAAACTTAATAAGGTTAAAATACATGGGTCAAATACTAATAGAAGGACAATGGCCACTAAAAGTCTCAGAAATGGTAACAACCAGGTTATACTTGGTAATAGTGAAAAAAGTTGCAGTAAGATAAAGAAATATGAAAATTATGGTGCTTAAAAATAGGCAAACATAGAATTATTCCCACATGGCACAATATATCTAATATGCAGAAGATTCCAGCAAAGCCTAACATAGGAAAGATCTGGAAATATATGAATATATGTAAGGTTTTGTTTTTGTTTTTGTTTTTTTTACTATCTGTGGTGGGACAACCCATGAGGCTTAATTACTTTACCTTTCTAAAGAGAACCTTTAATTCCTTAGTTGGTTCACACTTGTGTCTGTTGTCTTAACATCCTTGCCGATGTATGGGCTCTGAGTGTCCACTGGTTTAGCTCTTGAGATGTGTACCCAGCTCTTGATCCCCTTTAGTTTGAAGCCTGTGTGGGTAGAGAACAAGGCCTGATAGAGGCCGTTCCATATGGGCTCTAACTGGTTGGTAGGTCCTCATTCTTTCCCATCTTTGCGAAGGACTCAGTCCCCAGGTTGTATAGGAGAAGTGATTTTCTCTTCCCATGGACCAGGCAGGACTTATTGCCCATAGTCAGGCAATGTCTATTGTACTTTCCCTAGATCTACGCAGTATTTTAGAAGATAACTAGCTTCAATGGATTGCCTGATAACTTCTGCTTGGAATGGTCAGCCAAAGAAGATTTCAAAAGGACTGAATTTTAGTGTCCCTCTGGGAGAGACACTGATCCACATCAAAGCAATGGGAAGATTTGGAAACCAATTGTCTTAGTCTTCTGACACAGCTTAGCTAGGGTCTTTTGTAGAGTTTGGTTGGTTCTCTCGACCTTGCCAGATGTCTGAGTCCACCAGGAGGTATGTAAATGGTAATCTACTCTTAATGCAGTTTGCAGTCCCTGGGGTATTTTAGATGTAAAGGTCAATCCGTTATCACTCCAAAGGCTCAGTGGAAGACCAAAGCGAGGTATGATGCTTCTTACCAATATTTTATATACCTCTGTGGCCCTCTTGTACAGGTTGGCTATGCCTCAACCCACCCTGAGAAGGTGTCTACCAATACAAAAAGGTATTTGTAACCTCTGCATTGATTCATCACAGTAAAATCCAATTGCCTGTCTTCCCCTCCATCCCTTAGCCCGGTACTTGCCTCGCAGCTGCATTGGCTCTGGCAACTGAGGTGGGTCCCCCTTGTGGTTTATTTTGTATACACAGGTAGCACGAAGCAGTAACTTGTTTGACCTGTTTTCATTGGGTAATCATCATTTTTTCTAAAAGAATCTTTAAAGATTTGGGCCCAACGAGGAAGGCTTGGTGGAAGTTAGAGACCACTTTTGAGAAATATTAGAAGGGATGATGGGATTTCCCTAGTGTTCCCACCATCCCATAGGAGTAAAGGTAAATCCCCTTCTCTTCCTCCAGTTATCCTCCTCTTTGGAATTGACTGTCCTGTCTTGTACTTCTAAGGGTGCCGGTAAAACTCATAATGCTGTCGATATAACCTCTTCTTCCCTCGCTTTATTGTTTCTCTGCACTGTATCCCCTTCTTTTTAGTGTTCTCTACAATGCATGGCTGAGATTTCTGTTGATAAATACACTACCTGTAAAAGTTTCTGAATTTCTCCTCCATGGTTGATCAGAGAGTTTCTAGCACAGAGTGGCCTCCTCTCCTTCCAAATTTGGCCATGTACATGGAGAATCATGAAGGAATATTTACTGTCAGTATATATTTGCATTCTTTTATCCTGAGCCAGTTCTGGTGCCTGCCTTAAGGCTATTAGCTCAGCCATTTAAACTGAGGTACTTGGTAAGGGGCCATTGTCGAGAACCTGAGTATGGGAGACCATCACATACCCAGCTCTCCGATGTCCACCTATTACCATACTACTAACATCAGTAAACCAAATGTCCTCTGGGTATAATAGAGGGGTGTCCTTTAAGTGTGTTCTCCTAGCCATCCCTGTTAATATTGATTCTTCACAATTATAATACAAAGTTCCATATTCTACTGGTTCTGCCAAAATGAATGTGGACAAATTTAAGGCTGCATAGGTTTCCAGTATAACATCTGAGTGTTCTATTTAGGAGATGATATCATTAATATCTGGGTATTGGAGAGCCTACTTGGTCCATGTTTGATTAAAAGAGGGGCCAGATTATGTGATGCCTGAGTTTTGAGAGTCCTGGAAAGGACCAACTTTTGAACTCCCTCTACTAGGAGAGCCATGGCAGCCAGCACTCTCAAACCAATGGGGCCAGCTTATGGCTACATAATCTAAATTTTTAGAAAAAATACCCTACTGGTCACAATTCCCTTTCAAATTCTTGTACCAAAACTCCTATAGCCATTTTATTTTTCTCATCAGCATATAATATAAAGGGTTTTGTCTAAGTTTGGTATTCCCAAGGCTAGTGCATACATTAAGCCTTCTTTTAGGTCTTGAAACACTTTCTCTTGTTCCTTCCCCCACATCAGGACTTCACTCTTATCCCACTATAAGGGTTTACTTCCATTTCTCCCAGTTGGGGAATCCAAATTCTACCAGTCATTCCCAGAAATTCTCTTAAATTTTTTTTTTAGTTGGGGTTACCAGGGAGCAAATGACCTGTTCTCTACTTACGGATAGTTTTTGTTGTCCTGGACTTATAACAAATTTCAAGTAGATTACCTCTGGCACACACAAGTAAGCTTTTCCTCTAGAAACCTTAAAGCCTTCCTTCCCCAGGAATTCTAGACTTGCTCTAGTACTTATAAATTGAACCTTCAAAAAAGGGTTACAAATGGGTATGCCATCGACATACTGTATCAGTGTATTTGGAGGTGCTAGTCTGAATTCTGTGAGCAATTCCTGTAATACTCTCCCAAACAATTTGGGGTATCCCAGAATCCCTAAGGAAAAATGGTCCACATTAACTGTTTAGCTCTTCTTGTAGCAGGATGCTCCCATTCAAAAGAGAACAGAAACTGATTGGTGTAAAAGAATTGAGAAGAAGACATCTTTCCAATCTAGGACAGAAGAATAGGATGATCTTGGGGGAATTTGAGTGATAATTGTGTATGGATTTGGGACTACTGGGTGTAAAATAATTGCTGCTGCATTTATGATTCTTAAATCTTGAAGAAGTCTCCATTTCCCATTCAGTTTTTTTACTGCCAGAATGGGAGTGTTGCAAATGGATGGACATTCTACCAATATCCCAGCCTTCAACAATTGCTTTATTGGGGCCCCTCCAGGATAGAGCATACCATCCCTTAGAGGAGAAGGGAATTCATGATTTGAGGATTACCTTTACCAGTGGAACACTTACAACTTCTCCTGGATTTCCATTTGCCCAGACTCTAGTATCTATATTCTCTAGGACTGTTGGTAGTTTCTATTCTCCCTCAATATCTCTTGAGGTTACCAATCCACATAGTAGTGTGGGGCTGTAATTATAATTGGAGACACAATTTGACCAAAAATTCTCTTCCTAATAAAGAAATTGGTACTTCAGGGATAAACAGAAATTGGTGAGTAACTAATTTTCCTTTCCAGCTACATAATAAAGCAAGAGAATAATACCTTCTGGTGAGGCATCCATCAGTGCCCACAACTGCACATGAGGAGAAGAACAGGGGTACACCAAAAATTTTTATAACCAAATAAGTGGCTCTCCATATCAATTAGAAAAATAATTTGCTTACTGGCCCCATCCAAGGTTGCCCGGGGTTCTTCGAGTGTGATCTCGACGGTATGAGTGGGAATCTGTGTCGAACATGTGTCCCTTCAGATCTGATCATCCATGACCACGAAGGTGTGGCCTCCCCATCAGCTCTCAGAGGTTGAGGGACAGTCCCATACCCCATGGCCCTGTTGTCCACATCGGGGGTATGGATTTCTGGGCCCCACAGCCTTCCAGAGTATGGTTCCAGGTGACTTTTGTCTCCACTCAGCACTCCTTTCAGAAGTGCACAGGTTTCCCACACCCAAAACAGGTCTTATTGCCATCTCCCAGGTTCCTTGCAGTAGCTGCATGAGCCATGGCAGCAATAGTCTCCCCCAATAATTTGGCCTGTTAGCAGTCCCTCTGTGTTACCTCTATATCTTGGTTGTTGTGGACAGTGGAGGCCACTGGCAGTAGCTGGGCTGTACGTGTCTGGGGTCCCAAGACCAAGTTCTGGAGTTTTCTGTGAATATCAGGGTAAGAGCTGTTAATGAAGTGAATATTTATTACTACTATTGCCTCTGGTTTGTTAGGGCCCATGTTAGTAATCTTTCTCTAAATATTGCTGGGCTTTCTTCCCTTTGTTAAACTACCTCTGCCAATTTAAAAAGGTTGACTGGTCTCACCTAAATAGCTTTCATGCCTCCTATAAGACACACATCATATTGTTGCAGAGGTGGTGTCTTCTTTGACCCTGTTGGTAATTCCACCCTGAGTCCCCCTGGGGGACTGCTTGATTTCCAGGTGGAAAATTTTGATTTAGTGCATGGAGCTTATCTCCATAAACCTGACTGGCTGCCTAAATCCTATTTTCTTCATCTAGCTAGAAGTAATGTTATAGCAAGACCCACACATCATTCCAGGTTAAATACAAAGCAATCATCATGTGTTCAAATTCTTCTATGAATCTTTTTGAGTCAGCTGAGAAGCCTCCTAGGTTTTCCTTAAATGTTTTGAGATCCCCCATTGACAATGGAATGTGGACCTTCACAGGCTGTCTTGTGGGCCCTGATACATCCTGTAAAAGACATAGAAAGTACATTCAGACTCAGAAAAGAGGGGTAAAGAGGAGGGGGTGGACCATATTTTTGTGGAATTTGAAGCTCCTCTGGGGCCAAGGCTACAGCCACAGTCTCTTTGTCTTTGCTTGATCTCTTTTCTAAAATGTGAGCTTTGTCTGGAACCAAAGAGGCACCCAGACTTTTTTCTGTCCCCCTAATTTGACCTTTTTCCACACAAGACTCACAATATCGGAGGTTAACTCTCAGGTATATAAAGGCCTGAACATAGGGGATCTCTGACCACTTTCCCTCCCTTCTACAAAACACATCTAATTGTAGGTTAGTATCCAGGTTAAGACTCTTGTTCTCAGGCCAGGATTCTCCCCCTGCCAGTTGGTATTGGGGCCAGGCTATGTTGTAGAAAAACATCAGTTTTGTTTTGTGGAGACTGTTGAGTACAGTCCAAGAATCTTTCAGTTTTTTAACAGACATCTCAGGGGAGAAGTTGTGGGGACTGAAGTTTCATGTCCCATTATCTCTATGAGAAGATTACAGAATAGAACAAGAGTAGATTACCCTTTGGAACAGGTGTCCCTGTGTCTGGCACTTTTGGCTCAGAGCTTGCTTAGTTAGGCCATGGCCTGAACCTTTCCATGTTGAAGTGGGGCTTGCTTAGTTGGGCCATGCCCCAAACTTCTATTCTGACTGCCGGTCAAACCATGTCCTGAAGCATCATCTGCCACTCATTCAGGCATCCCTCTCCTGGACGGTACTTCACCGTGGGGACACCACATCCTGTCCCCATGGTTGAAGCCCTCCCATGGCTCTGTAGACGCAGTAAAAACGTCCTCCCACCCCAGACCATGCAGTAGATGGTGGGGTTGGTCTACCCTCAGTTCAGTAAGTCTGAAACAATATGGATGTCACAAAACATAGTCCTAGAAAACTAAGTTTTAGTTATTATAGAAAGAGAAATATAGGAGAGAGAACACTTATGTTACTACAGGGGCCTCACTGTAGTCAGGAAGTTTTCCAGTCAGGGTATCCCCTTAACTGCTCCTCTACCTCAGCCTGAGGACAAACCACTCTCCACAGAGAGCAGGCAGCCCATTGATTGAGGGTGAGGGGAATCCCGTGAGACCTGGGGGGCATGTGGTAGAATGGGATTTTCCAAATGCCATCTCCTGAGTCTTGATGTCATAACAAAAAGGACAGGAACTCCTGGGTTTGCACCATATTCACACTATTCACCATGTCTCACCAGACTCAGGAAAGAAAGAAGACATAAAGATGATGTGATAAGGCAACCTCCAGAAAACACATGTACTTCATCATCTTACCTTCAAAAGAGAAAAATTCCTGAGTTTAGGCACCAGATGTCAGGTCTGGACTCTTGGCAAACTGTTGTCCTGGTTCTTTGGCTCCTTGCTTGGAAGAATCACAAGGAGGCCAGTGTAATGGAGTGACCACGGACAGGAAGCAATTCCACACAAACAGTTTTCATTCCAGAAAATAAGGAAGCTACACAAAGTGAGACTACTTTCCAGAGAAGGAATAGGTCAGTCTCCATGAATGGAGAAAGATGTTAAGGACTCCCAGATGCTTTTTCTTTTATTGGCCTGGTCCTGGGAGGGCTTACAGGGTGTGGGTTGTTACCAGGTTACTGATATGCATGATTGTCAGGTGTTCTGCATTTTCCTACAGTTCCTTCCCCCAATTGCTATGCCCTCTTCACTGCCCCTAGGAACTGCCCTCCTGGCCTGTAACTGCCACCTGCAGGTTTGATCTCTACCTAACACAAATCATATATTCGATTAATATAAGACTTGATCCAGAATATATAAAAAATACTTCCAACTCAAAAATATAAATATATAAGTAATCCAGTCAAAAAATGAGGAAAGGAATCGAACAGATGCTTCTCCAAAAAAAGACATACAATGGACAATAAGCATAAGAAAAGACTATGCCATTAACCATTATGTAAACACAAATCAAAGCCATGATGAACTGTCTCTTTAAATCCACTAGAATGGCTACATATTCACATGCAGAAGAAAGAAACTGGATCTCTGTCTCTTCCTATATATAAAAATTGACTCAAAATGGTTTAAAGATTTAAATGTAATACCTGATACTAAGAAAATCTAGGGTAAACAATCCTGGACATTGGTCTACGCAAAGAATCTGTGACTAAGATCTCAAATACACAGGCAACAAAAATAAAAAAGACAAAGAAACTTAAACTCTTTTACACAGCAAAAAAATAATCAACAGAATAAAGAGACAACCTGTAGAATGGGAGAAAATATTGTAACGTAGTCATTTGAATGGCGGCTAGTATCCAGAATAAACAAGGACCTCAAACAAATCAACAAGAAAAAACAAATAATCTCATTAAAAGTGGGCAAATGACATGAATAGACTTTTCTCAAGAGAAGACATAGAAATGACCAACAGGTATATGAAAAAATGCTCAATATTACTATTCATCAGGGTGGCTATTACTAAAAATATATATAAAAAATAGCATGTTGGTGAGAATGTGAAGAAAAGATAACTCTTAGGCAACGTTGGCGGGAATATAAAGTAGCAATACCACTATGGAAAACAGTATAGAGATTTCCCCCAAAACCAAAATAGAATTATCATTCAATGCACCAATCCCACTATTGGTTATCTACCCAAAGGGGAAAGATCAACATATAAAATGAATTCCTGCACTCCCATGTTTATTGCAGAGCTATTCGCGATAGCCAAGATATGGAATTAACCTAAGTGTGCATCAATGGATGAATGGATAAAGAAAATGTGGTATATATACATAATAGAATACTATTCAGCCATAAAAATAATGAAATCATGTCATTTGCAGCAACATGAATGGAACTGGAGATCATTATCTTCACTGAAATAAGCCAACCACAAAAATACAAACATCAAAATTCTCATTTATATTTGAGAGTTAAAAATTTCTAAAATATAGGGGTAGGGAGTGGATGAATAGACAACAGAGACTGAAAATGACAAGTGTAGGGAGAGGGGCAGTATGACGAGAAGTGAGTTAAAACGTAAAACACAGAAAGATAGAAGGAATAAATTCAGTGATTGATAGTAGAGTAGGATGATTATACTTAACAAAAATGTACTGTACTTGGGTGATGGAAACCCTGTGTACACTGATTTGACTAACATGCATTATATTCCTATAACAAAATGTTTCATGTGCCCATTAATTTGCATATATCAAAAATACAGATCAAAACAAGTATTAGTAAGGATGTGGAGAAATTAAAATCCTCATATTGGGAATATAAAATATTACACTGTGTTGGAAACAATTTGCCATTTTATCAAAATAGTAAATATAGAATTAGCATATGACTCAATAATTCTACTCTTAGGTATGTATTAATATATACCTCAAATTAATGGAATTATATGTCCACATAAAATCTTGTACATAAAATTCATATTACCTAAAAAGTGAAAACAACCAAAACATTATGGTAAGTGAAATAAGCCAGTCACAAAAAACACTTATTTTATGTTTCTATTTGTAGGAAATGATCAGAATAGACGATACATAAATATAGAATATAGATTAGTAGGTGCCTAAGTATGGGAGACATGAGAAGGGAAGTGACTGCTAATGGAAACAAAGTTTCTTTTTTGGGTGATGAATATATTCTAGAATTGATTGTGGTGATAGTTACAGAACTCTGTTAGCATACACAAAAGCATTAACTGGAGATTTTAAATGTGTAAACAATACTGTATGTGAATTATATCACAATAAATCTATTAAAAAGAACTAAGTGGATAAATGTGTCCAGATTACTAAAACAGACAACACAAAGTAGTTATTTTTAAGTTTGTTCTTGTTTTTTGCAATCATTATTATAAATGACCTGACATTATTTATAAATTTGGACATTGAATTGATTTTTATTTAGAACCCAATTTAACATGTGCTTCTTTCTGATGATGTAAGTAGTTTTCGATCCACATATAAATTTGAACACATCAAAATAGTTGATACAGTTTCCATTTCCTTGTTTTCTTCCTAGAACAATGTCATATTATTCTCCCTTCATAGCACTTTATTTTCAAATTAGTATTCCATTAGATATTTTGAAAGGTGAATTAAATTCATATTTTATATGAATTAAAATATAATCTGACGCAAGCTAAATACATTGCCCATGTTTAAATACAAACTATCTTTTTTTCTATAAAAGTGCATTTAAAATGTTAAATAATATTAGCTTGTAATGAAATCTTATTAATATTGATTTCCTTAGAAGAGTGGGATGTTAATCAGATACAGAAAGTTAACATTGTCTTTAAATGAAAGCTGCAGTATTTTCCTTAATATTTCACTATACTTCAATTATTATTTGTATTCTTTCTTCTTGCAGTTTATTTTTTATCCTGAGCTTACTTAGCTATAGCTGAACAGTAAAAGACATTTTTGTTATTTCTTTTACACTTTTCATCAAATAATTTTCAGACTCATTCTAGATAACAGTCAGATATACAAATGTTATGACTAGACAAACTAGGATAAATTTCCACTTTCTCCATAAATAGAGAAAAATAGGCATAAAATTTTGAGAATTTTTGTCTACCTTTTTGACTATCAACATCTATATCTGTAAAATATTGATCCTAACCTTCCTTTTGGAATGGCTGGAAATAATAAACATAATGAAAGAGAAAATACTTAATACAACACTGATCTTTGATATATGATCACAATCTGATACTCAGCATGTGATAATATATTATAATTATTATCTCATAGTATGTGTACTATGTAATAATATTGCTGACCACAAAAAGTCCTATGAGTTTAGCCCATTTTATACTGTTTCTATGCTATTAAAAAAACTCTATTAAATATGTATTGATATGTACTAATGAAGGTTGTGTCCTGATCAATTTTAGATTTAGGTGTATTCATAAAATCCCATGGATGCATTGCAGCAATTTCAATATCATTCTGTCCTGTCTTTATAGAACAAATACCAGATTGGTACTGTGGCCTTTCTAAAAGTTCACTTTAAAGAAATTTTTCAATCTCTGTAATTTATTTCTTTAAATAACATGGTAGTTTTTCAGTGTCCTCAGTGAATCTTTATATAGATTTAATTAATGGTATATATCCCCTTATTCTCCCTTTGCTTTTGGCTGAGATTTACAGAATGCATAGTAGCTTTCCAACTGATGTGTTAAGACTAAATGAGGTAAACTATGTGGACATGTAGGCATAGTGATGGTCCTTTGACCTTTGGTATATTCTGATTTAACTTGCAGTTGTCACCCTAGATCTTCTTCAGCTTCTACATATCCACCTCTGCTTTATTTCCACAAGGGCTGTACATCCTCCAAGTGAGAGACCAAAAGGATCCTTTCTATATCTGTCTTAGCATCAAATGCATTTGCAGAAAAAAATAATACTTCAATAATGTAAAAAAATGGATTTTAAATGTATACTTAGGACATGATAAATATTTAAGTGTTTGGTACATTCAAAGGCAAATTTTTAATGATCTTTCTCAAAATTTTCTATGAAATATGAAAGGGTGTAATTTGGGTCCAAAGATTGTGTTTTGCTTCTAGTACTCTGTCACCACTTTTTAAAGGATGTACAATCTTAATGTTGTTTTAATATAATGTTGATGCACCTATCAGACATATTGATTTTCTGTCATTTATGGGAAAATGAAAATATATACTTTTGATAAATTGGCATTTATGTAATACATTTGTCATGTGGTAATCATGTTTTCAAATATTTTAAGAAAATAAAATGTAATAATACAGGGATAACACAAAGAAACAAATTCTCATTTAAATTTTACTTCATGATATACAATGTCAAAAGCTTTGAATTCATCAAACAAAACATGTATTATCTAAATAGCTCCAAATTTATACATTAAATTAGCAAATCCGATAAAACAGAACTAATTGGATAAATGGGTCCAGATTTCTAAAACAGACAACACAAAGTAGCTATTTTTAAGTTTGCTGTTATTTTTTGCAATCAATATTATAAATGACCTGACATTATTTATAAATTTGGACAATGAATTGATTTGTATTTAGAACCCAATTTAACATGTGCTTCTTTCTGATGACGTAAGTAGTTTTCGATCCACATGTAAATTCTAGTACATCAAAATAGTTGATACGGTTTCCATTTCCTTGTTTTCTTCCTAGACCAATGTCATATTATTCTCCTTTCATAGTCATTTATTTTCAAATCAGTATTCCATTAGATATCTTGACAGGTGTGACTAAATATGAATTAAAATGCAATCTGATTATATTATTTGGATTTTTAAAATAAATTACGAAGAAACTCTTCTTGATGTCTAATAGTTAAATAAAAAGTTAATTGTAAAGAAAAGATAAGGTATTTGAGTACATTGTAAATATTACTTTTAATTGTTTTGTAGCTAAAATTATGGGCATTTTCTGAGCAATATTTAACATGTACATTCTTATCTTTTATACTTCCAAATGCAACATAAACAGATGAGCCAAAGGTTGCAGGATATACTGACTAGTAATATAAAAACATTTAAAGTTCAAAATTCCTGTTAACTTTCCAATTTCAGCTCCCCAAATTGCTGCTGATTTCACCTGATCACTGCAGAGTTCGATTTGAACATATACTTCCCATTAAATGTCAGGTTTTAAAGTTGTTATTATGTGTACTATGGAAAATAAAAGCATCGTTGCCTGACAGGCTTAACATAGAAAATATTCTATTAAGAAAAAGAGATGTCAATTAGATTAGCCAAATGAATCACCACGTAAGACAGTAGAGAATATTCCTTAGCTATCAACATTTTGAAATACAGGTGACATTTTAAAAAGGAGACAGCTATATGTATTTTTTAACGTGAATATACATTATTGTTAAAAGGTATGTGTTCATATAGAGAAAAAGCTAACTGTTTTTCTACAACTGGATTTCAGAATCTGGGCTAAAAACTTTTAGTTTCATGGATGACTTTAAAAATAGGTAAACTTTGACTTTTACATAGATTTCTATATACATTTCTGTATATATGTTTATTAAATTAATTCACACATATATATTATTTGATATGCCATTATTATAATAAATGTTAGTATATGAGGGGATAACTATAATCAGTAACATAATTATTAATACAACACTCTTTCACACTGTACCCATCAATGCTTTGTAAAGAACAATAAAACTCAGCCAAATGTTAGTATAATTTCTTTTCAAAAATCTTACTGTTTTAATTACTATAGCATTGTAGTATAATTTGAAGTCTAGTAAATTGATACCTCCCATTTTGTTTTTATTGCCTAGGATTGCTTTTGCTATATGAGGTCTCCTTTGGTTCCATATGAAGCGTAAACTTATTTTTTCTATATCTGTGAAGAATGCTGATGGTATTTTAATAGGGATTGCATTGACTCTGTAGATCACATTGGGCAGTATAGACATTTTAACAGTGTTGATTCTGCAGACCCATGAGCATGGTATAGTCTTCCACTTGTTTACATCCTCTGCTATTTCCTTCTTCAGTGCTTCATAGTTCTCCCTGTAGAGGTCTTTTACCTCCTTAGTTAAATATATTTCTAGGTACTTTATTTTCTTTGTTGCTATTTTGAAGGGAATTCAGTCTTTGATTTGGTTCTTACTTTGACTATTGTTGGGGTATATGAATGCTTCTGATTTCTGTGTATTGATGTGGTATCCTGAGACTTTACTAAATTCATTTATCAGTTCAAGGAGTCTCTTGGTTGAATCTTTGGGGTTCTCTGGGCATAATATCATATGATTAGCAAAGAGTGAGAGTTTGCTCTCTTCTGCTCCCATTTGGATGCCGTTAATTCCGCTCTCTTGTCTGATTGCTGTAGCAAGGACTTCCAGCACTATGTTGAATAGAAGTGGAGAAAGTGGGCAACCTTGTCTTGTTCCAGTTCTAAGTGGGAAGGATTTCAATTTTTCCCCATTCAGTATGATGTTGGCTGTGGGTTTGTCATATATGGCTTGTATCATTTTTAGGTAAGCCCTATCTATGCCTATTTTATTAAGCGTTATCATAAAGGGTGTTGAATTTTGTCAAATGATTTTTCTGTATCTATCGAGAGGATCATATGATCTTTGTTTTTGCCTCTGTTTATATGGTGAATTACATTTATAGATTTGCATATGTTGAACCATCCCTGCATCCCTGAGATAAAGCCCACTTGGTTGTGTTGGATTATTTTCTTGACAAATACCTAGATTTGATTGGCTAGGATTTTGTTGAGAATTTTTGCATCTATATTCATAAAGAATATTGGTCTGTAGTTTTCTGTTGCAGACATTGGCCTAGGCAAAGAATTTATGAAGAAGACACCAAAGGCAATCACAGCATCAACAAAAATAAATATATGGGAGCTGATCAAATTAAAAAGCTTCTGCACAGCCAAAGAAACTGTCACGAGAGTAAACAGACAACCTACATACAGAATGGGAGAAAATTTTCGCAAGCTACACATCCAATAAAGGGCTGGTAACTAGAATCTGTTTAGAACTCAGAAAAATCAGCAAGGAAAAATCAAACAACCCTATCAAAAAGTGTACAAAGGACACGAACAGAAACTTTCTGAAAGAAGACAGAATAATGGCCAGTAAACATATGAAAAAATACTCAACATCTCTAATCATCAGGGAAATGCAAAGCAAAACCACAATGAGATGCCACTTAACTCCAGTGAGAATGGCCTTTATTAACAAGTTCCCAAACAAAAATATTGGCATGGATGTGGAGGGATTGGAACACTCCTACATTGCTGGTGGGACTGAAAACTAGTTCAACCTCTGTGGAAGGAAATATGGAGATACCTTAAAGTGATACAAATGGATCAACCATTTGATCCAGCAATCTCATTACTGGGCATCTACCGAAAAGAACAAAAGACACTCTATAAAAAAGACACCTGCACTCAAATGTTTATAGCAGCACAATTCACAATTGCAAAGATGTGAAAACAACCAAAGTGCCCATCAATACATGAGTGGATCAATAAAATGTGGTATATGTATACCATGGAGTACTATTCAGCTATAAGAAACAACGGTGATATAGCACCTCTTGTACTATTCTGGATAGAGCTGAAACCCATTCTACTAAGTGAAGTATCCCACAAGTGGAAAAATAAGCACCACATGTACTCACCAGCAAATCGATATTAACTGTCAACACCTAAGTGTACATATAGGAATAACATTTATTGGTTGTCGGGCAGGTGGAGGGGAAGGGCATGTGTATAGACATACATAATGAGTGTGATGTGCACCAATTGGGGGATGGACATGCTTGAAGCTCTGACTCCAGGGGGGAGGGCAAGTGCAATATATGTAATCTTAACATTTTTACCCCAATAATATGCTGAAAAAAATAAATAAAAAATAAAAAATAAATTCAAGCAAGATGAATAATCAGTGCATTAATATAAAAGATGACGATTACCTAGATTCAATTATACAACTATTCTGTTTATTTTTACTTGAAAACTAAGAAATTTATAATCTAAAAATATAAGTTAAATTATTGATCTTTTGGCAATTTTTTTTCCTTGTTCACATATGACTTTTAGTTGATTCTTTTTAAAATTAAACCTCTCTAAAACTATTTCCAAATTTATTTCACAGACCACAATATCTTATCGTCTTTTTGTATTTTTTATTTGCAAAAGTCATTTGCAAATAATTTATTTTTCAAAAAATTTGAAAAATTGCTTTTCTCTTTTCATAATGATAAATCTTCATGATTTAAATAAATATAGAAGTTCCCTGTAAGAATTACATTGTCTATCAGTGTTTTTTAATCATTTCTTGTAGCAATAGTCTTCCTTAAAATTCTAGGTTCTAATTATGGATAAGAAATACACATGAATACCTTTTACATTTTATTTTGTTTTGGAATAACTCAAGAAATTGTTAGGCTGTATTATGTAAAAGATTCTGAATAAAAACAGTCATTCTTGTAATCGATCATCAATATGAAAGAAAATTCTTCATTAGTATTTTATTCTATGTGATCTTCAATATGAAGAAAATAATTGATGAAGATAGGGTATTATATATAGAATACTGTTTCTAATAGTATTATGTCTAAGGCAGAAGGAAAAATGAGAAATTATCTGTTAGCATAAATACAGAGGGTTAAAAAGAATCTAGAAACCATTTTACCATCTTTAAAAAAAGACATGTCATCCAGTCTTCTCTAAATAAAAGACAAATTATTGTGTAAATTATGTTTTTAGCCATTTTGTTAAAGGAGAATCAAATTGCCCTATATAGTGGATTATGTGGATGGATTAATTCAGCATGTGTACCAAGCTCCCTTTACGTGTCTTGTAAAATCTAGAGGATGCCTGTTAACAGGAAGTGTGCTAAGGGAAGATAGTAATGCTGCTAAGCTTGGAAATCTAAAACTGCATTTCAAAGATGTTGTTGCAGCCAGGATATTGGATGTAATTTTAGTTCTGCTATTAACGTGAATGTTGAATTCATCTGGAGGTAATCCCAGAGCAAAGCTGAGCAGAAGGCCATCCTGTGGACTGTAACAGGGTAGGTGGTTTAGGGATCGTAGCTGAATTGATAGGTTCTCATTTTAAAGAGCAACTACCTGCTCACAGTAAGAGGAGCAGCAAATATAATGTAGCGGATGATTGCTGGAAGCCCATTGAGAGTCTTTATGCCTATCCCTTCTCTGAAGCACTTTATCCCCCCATACAAAACCACTCTCTGTTTCACCTAGTTATGGTGTATCTCATGCCCTGCAACTTGACACTGATCACTGCAACCATGTTATTTTTGTTCTTGTTAATGGATACTGGGTGTTGTTTATTGCTATATAAATTTTAAGGCATCATATAAGCCTTTGTTTTTTTTATTATATCATTTCAGTTTCCTCCACATATTTGAGAGGAAATATGCTTCTTCCCAGTTGTATCCCATAACTCTCTCAATCAGTGTACTTAGTTAGTCCCTGACACCAACCGATTAGGATGTTTGACAAATACAGATGTTCACTTTTCTGACCAAAATGATTGGTTCAAGCAGTGGATAAAAATCTCAATGATCATTAATTATTCACTAGTATTATTATATAAATAGTGAATATTTTTTGTCCAACAATACAGAGATTGCCTATTTTATAGGAAATAGACCATGGGAGAGAATGAGGCAGAAACAAGCTGAGAATATAAGTCAGGAAGAAATACAGTGCCCTGGACAGGTGGGGTCCACAGCTCAGTTTTACGATTACCTTGAGCCCAGGTAATCATGAAACTTTTTTTCCATTTTGTGAGTTTCCATAAGTCAAAAAAATTTACTTTTGGTTCAGCTAGTATGTTTTCTGAAAAAAAAAAAAAAAGATTTATTTAAGTATTAATAATGACACTGTCTCACCTTTGTACTTTGTAGTTGACTTCTGCATGAAATAAGCCATGAAAATTTTGATGGAAGTTTTTACTTATCTTCCATTTCAAATATTTTAAGTGTTATGTGATATTTTAGGATGAAAATTGTCTTTTTATCTTTTAATTCCTTACGTCTATGCAGAATGACCAAAGGCAGTAGTGATAATAGATTTTTAATTTTGTTACCTGCCTGTTCTACAGAGGTGCTTTATTTATGTTTCTCAAATGATTAAGTGAACAAATTTCACTAAGCAATGATTTATTTCTCATACGTAAAGGACCATGAGTAGAATTTTCACTTTAACTTTTTTTTAGGTAATTGAAAATAACTTTGGTAACATCTAGCCTATATTTTACAATTCAAAGTCATATTTGGTTTATTTGTAAATATTTATGTCCTGAAACATTTACTTTGAGCTCTAGCCTTATCTTATGAGGAAAATTATATTCTCATGTTATATGATGTATTTAATGAACATGATATTAGATACTTCAAATTGATTCAATTATGAATTAATTCATTGAATTATTGAATATGATAAGGGAAAGATAGTTTTAAACTAAGTACTATTAAAGAAAAATAATCCTAAACAATTACATTGTTTTGGCTAAACATATTATTTACCATGTATCATTTAAAAATAACATTTCTCATGAAGAAAAAGGAAAAACAGACTGTGTAATTTAAAAATTAATCACTGTCATGCAAAACAATTATTTATATATCAAATGTTGAGGGGAATGATAAATAAATGGATATAGAATTGTTCTGGTACAGTTTTCACAAATCAGGTTTCTTTTTACGTATATACACATACACATACAAATATTGATAGAGTATTTGCTTATGTTCTAGAAGCTAATGAACATTTAGAACAGCAGGCTTGTCTACTAAAACATCAAAAAGATATATAGCTCGCTTCTTAACTAACTTGAGTTGAAAACCACATGAAAGGAAATAAGATCTTTGGGTTACAGAGACATTGATCTGCAACCTATAAACATGTTGGTGCAGCTTTTCTTCGTATTTCTCTCTCTTACCTCTCTCAATGACCAAATATTGATAGATGTCCCAACTTAATATTTCTCAAATTTTGTCCAACTTGTTTCATCATCCATATTTATCCTCCTCATATAAGGAAATAAATACATGCATATGACTGTGTAATGCTTTCAGAGATCCATATGTGTATATGATATATTCATAAGTGTATGCATGTATGTTATGTCCATCCTCTATTATTTTCACACACCCCGTGAGTATAAACCATCATGATTCAACACTGATTTGTCCTTGGATGCTGTCTAATAAAATTTGTCTTTGTACTGAGATCATTATATCTTCAATAAGTATGTTAAGCACATTTATAATTTTATCCTTAATTTAGTCCTTCTTTCTTGAATATCCTTTACATATTACTCCACTTCAGAAACATTTGTACATAAAGCTCAATGATTCCCTTTCTTTATCCCTTGTTCCTCACTCTCATCCCAAGCAAATTAGTTTATTTTTTTCTCTCCACTCCTAAAGCACCATCTGTATGTGTATCATATACAATGACAGTGTATGCATTGTATATATGTGAATTTAGAGTATTTATTTTTTATTTCCACACAAAGCTATAAGCTTTTGATCTATGGTTTTAATTTTATCTATGTATTTCCAACCTGTTTAAAATGTGGAGAAATATAAAAGAAAAGCTGCATAAATGTTTATGTACTTAGTAAAAAAACTTACCCTATAGTATCTACAAAAGATCCTTAAAAAATAGAAGAATGCATATAAATGTAAACTTTAAGAACTAATGGGGAATGTTAAAGAACAATTTATCTTCTATGTACATGTAAAAGTGATGGACAATAATTCCAAATTCACGTATCATTTTGCTACTCTATTAAATTGGTCTTTAAAACACGGCTTCATTAGTGGTGGAAATAAAAATATACAGGGAACACTGATTGTTTGATGATGAACTGGTTTGCATACAAGTGAGATCAGAAGGTCCAAGGTCCTTGCATGAAAACCAATGTGCTTTCTCATATCATTACTAGGCTTCATTATGTTATGAATGGCATGTTGTACAGTAGTTAGTCTTACACTCTCATTTTTTTCAACAGTAACACACAATGACCATTCATTAGTGAAGCACCCTGTTTAAATTGTAAACAGCGAAAGTTGTATTATTTTAGCAAGTGTGGATTCAAATCATACAATTAACTTTTAAAAAATAGATTTGTTAATTGTATCAGAGATCTACTAAAGCATAAAAAAACAATTAAGGGTCAGGATACATATTTTATAGGATTTAGAAAACCACTTCATTTTTGTAAATAAGCATTTTCTCTATCCAATAAATATTTAAATTGTTACATAAATATAGAACAGAATCAGAATGTTGGAAATTCTGAAATACATAAAAAAATTAAAATTTAATTTATTCAAACAAGAATCTAGCAGTATTCATAGATAAGTACGATATGTAACCAGGTATAATACAATGTAGTTTTGTACACATACAAAGAAAGACAAATCTTTTTTGAGTGTACAAATGAAAATAAAAAATAATTTAATCATGTGTTTTAAACCTGACAACAGAACTTTAAAAAATAGTATTATTTGATGTAAATCATTCATCATAAAACTCTCCTTTGTGAACTTCCAATGATAATTTAGCCTTAGCAAAACAGAAAATGACACTAAAATGGTGTTTTTGAGCATTTAATGAGCATGACGTATATTCTTTATACACACACATACCTACATAGAGAGTGAGTTCAAGATGCAGATGAAGAAAACATATATTGAATAAAATACAATTCATTTTATAGAACTAATTATAATTCAAATGATAACTCAGAACTCATGCATATAGTAGACCCCATCTATACTTTGCATGATATTTAAGTTTCAGTTTGAATTTCTTATCTAGTATAGTTTTGTCACTGTCTACATTTTTGTCATGAACCCCAGGATAGAGTATTGCATATGAAATCTGTCAGATTAAATTTACTGATCATTCATAAGATTATAAACATATTCCCAATGTAAGTTATTTTTAAATGTCTAACATATTACATAGAATTACTCACCCTTTTCTGCTCTACTATCTCCATAGATAAAATTGAATTCTGGATTTGTTGCTTTCTTCCTGGATACCTGTGGATAAATTTCATTCAGTGTCCAATTTTTTTTCTAACTTAAGCTATCAGATTGTTCAAAAACATCCAGAATACTCTTACATCTTATTTGAAAAAAATACTAAAGCATTCAGAGCCTGAAAAAAATGAGGGTTCATCTTGTGTTAGTATTATCTATGCAGGAAAATAGCAATTATATTTTTTGGAAACAGCTGGATTCACTCAATTTTGTGACTTCCTTTGGAGATGAGCAAAATGTATGTTAGATATATTAGAACAGTAATGTTAGGTCTTTCCCAGGGGACTGATAAAGAAAGAGAGCAGTTTATGGAGACTGAGTATTCAAAGTAAATTGTAGAATTTTTGTTCTGTATATGTATATATCATCTTTTTAAAGAGGCCAAGTTGCTCTATATCATTTGGACAAACTCAATTTCTTGCAATTTTGGAAAGGTCACCATTCAAACTTTTGCAAAGAGTTATGTATTTCTATGAAATAATTCCCTTAATTATAGACATAGTTAATTTTTCTTCCGTAAAAGTTTAGTATATCCACTTGTGCATGTATCAGGTATACAGTGTAATATGTACCAAATTTTGGTAAATTTATAAGATTGTTAGCTTCTACAAGACAATATTTATTTATCTCATTTACCACTGTATTCTTTGCAACACAGTGCCTGGCACAAATTCATTAGTGATTCAAAATATCTTTGATAAATGGCAGTTTTATACATTCTAGTTATTTTTCTGTTTTAATTAGACTAGTATATATTCACTAGCTAGTATGTAAAATAAACATCTATAGCAGTATCATAGCTTATTTTGCCCAACAAAATGTAATCACTAAGCTATCCACTTAGGGGAAATGTTGCTTTCTGATCTCTGTTTACACAGGGAAAACATAGCATAATGATATTCAAGGCAGTATCTAATGTGCTGTATATACTTTGCAATACAAATCAAGTACATTGCTTTCACCAAAAATGCAACCTCAAGCAAAAACGATAACAGAACAGTTACATTATTGAATCATCGTTTTTAACAAATATAGTATGTACTCATTCACTGAAGCTCTAAGATACTAATTGGGATTTATCATTGTAGCTTATTTAAGTAAAAAGTAGGAAAAATATGTATACACACACACACATATATATATATATATAGCCTCAATAATATTAATTGACATTCTAAATTTTTTGTTCACAGATACAAATATGAATATATATTTATGGAGTTGTTTGATTTTTTCTTGTTTATTTTCCTGAGTTCTATATAGATTCTAGGTATCAGCCCGTTATTGGATGTATAGCATGCAAATATTTTCTCCCATTCTATAGGTTGTCTTTTCACTTTATTGATTGTTGCCTTGGCTGTACAGAAGCTTTTTAGTTTCATCAAGTCCCATTTATTAATTTGTGTTGTTGCTGTGATTGCCTTTGGCATCTTCTTCATAAATTCTTTGCCTCGGTTGATATCTAAAAGAGTTTTTCCAACATTTTTCTTCTAGAATTCTTATAGTTTAATGTCTTAGATTTAAGTCTGTTATTCATAATGAATTAATTTTTGTGAGTGATGAGAAGTTTGGATTCTGTTTCAGTTTTCTACATGTGGCTATCCAATTTTCCCACACCATTTATTGAAGAGAGATTCTAAATTCAAGCATAAAATTATATAAAGAATCAAAACAATAAAGAGTGTTAATTCTTAAATTTTGAAGTTTTATTGCACATATGGGTTTCTGTCTCTTAGATTAACTAATAATAATAATTCATAATTAATATGCATGGTTGTGTCAAAAATTTATTGATTGCTAATTTTGTACCAGAACTTAAACTATACATTTTTTAAAATAATAAAAAACATTCTATGAGGTAAATACTATTGGTAATATACATGGGGAGTAATTGTGAGTAAGTGACTGGACTGGGAAGTAAATCCAATACTATCTCACTCCAAGGACCCAGAGCCAGAAACCTCAACCCCGTGGCTAATATCCTATACTAAGTTGTTCATAGTCAATGGCTTTATAATAGTCAGTCAGCACCGTAAGTTCATTTAAATTCTCAGTTTGGTTCAACGTATTTGGAAATGGCAAATTATCACTTCCGTTTTCAATTTTTCTAGAGTATTATCTGCCATATTTACTACTATACTTGTCCTCAAACTTTGCCATATTATAGCATATAATCCCAGGGCCTCATATTTTCAAGGCTTTAAAAATTCAGCTCCTTCTTATGAAAAAGCCTGCACACATTGTACTCTTCTAAACTAAAAATAATTCTCTGAGTACAGAATAACAGATCAATATTTTTGTAAAAATTTGATCTTTTATTTTGGATGAGTCATAAGTTAACATTGTTTTACCAAACTAATTTTGCTAATGATCAATTTGAAAGACAGTGCCATGAAAAGGTTAAAACACATAGGCTTTGGAGTCAGAATGCCTGGGAAAAAATCTTAGCTCTTCCACATTGTAGCTCTGTGAACTAGGTCAAGTCACTCAACTGTCTGGGTCTTAGTTCCTCTATGTGCAGATAATGGGATGGTAAAGATGTCCACCTCAGAGAGTTTCAGTGGGGTTCACATGTATTCATATTTGTAAAGCTTTTAGAATAACAGTGCTTAAAATATCAAAAAAAATCATACAAGAATTTGGTTGTATTACCCTCTATCTAATTAATACTCAGTATATAAATATATCATGTCATTCTATATTCTGGGTTTTAAATCATGGTCAATTTATATTTTTAAATAATATTTTACTCCATATGGTTTGTGGCTATTTTGTCTAAGTTGTAAACTTCATCTTGGTTCCATTCAGTTTGCTTTGCTTGCTTAGTCAGCCTTTTAAGCCCACCTCAATTGCAAGCAGAGACTCAGCCATCCATTATGTTGGCTCTGTTATTTAGGATCAGTGGTTAATGGATTTCTGATGTAGATGGAAGTTTTTGTGTAACTGAGATATCACTTTGACAGATGAGGTCACAATAGCTTTAACCGATGTTCTTTCAAGCATCAGGAGCATTTGTTTACATGGGTACAGCTGAAGCTTTTCAGAAGCAATGCATGATACCTAGTAGCATAGCTTATTCTACATAGACACATATTATTTTTTTAAAAATTCATTTCAAGGCTTTTAACAAGCTTTACAAATTGATAAAAGCAAAAATCTTGTTAATTAAATATAATCTTTTTAATGGATAGTTTGAAAGAATTAGACATTTTCAGAACATTAAATGCTGTCTTTGATGTAATTTCCATTAATTTGAATTTGAATTTAAAAGTATTAAATCCAGGCTTTTTAAAAAATAAATTCATGCTGTTCCACTTATATTGCTATATTGTCTGAGTAAAAGGTACTAAAACAAGAGCAGTTAAATAAATAAAATTGTATTAGAAAGTTTATTTTATTTGGTTTCCTTTGTCTATTGCCAATATTGCAGTAATATTAAGATACTGTGTAATTCTGTTAAGGAGATTAAGTGTTTTTAGATTGTTTTCTTCACTAAAAAAAGAGCAAAACAAAATTCAAAATATTTACTTCAATTTTTCTTCATCTTACCTTAAGTAGCCAAAATATCAATTAATACTTCAAATGAGATAAATTTAACAGTTTTTTGTATATTAAGAGCATCTATGTATTTTCAGGTAAGTGGACCCAGAGAAAAAGGAAAATGGCATATAATTTGTAGAGAAAAAATTATTTTAAATTCATCTTAATGCTCTGAATACAGTTCATACTTATAATTTAAAATGCTTATAAATAAAATAGAATTTTTGGGATCTTTTATTCAAATGAATGTATTTCATGCAGCCAATAGCAGGAAATAACAATATCAATGTTTTCTTATCTTCTCTCTTCATCAAACTCTCTTGGAATATTAGTTGGAAACAGATTCCTGTGTAGTTATTAATTCCATGTGAAAGCTTGCTCAGGAATCTGTTTTAAATAGGAACCACAGACAAATATATGATTATATACAATTATAATAATATATTTGAATAATTTATAAAGAGTATTTGATATATTTTACATAGGTAGTACACTAAATAATATCAGTTCAAAAAAGTGGATGGTATAATCATTGATGCTAAATAGGAGAGATACAATACTTAAATATATATATCAACTAACAGAATTTGAAATAATAATGAACTATAATGCAGAGCAGACAAATGTAGCTTATGAATATGTTACAGTTATATTTAAAGAATTGAGAGGAGGAAACATTTCACTATGCACAGATGCCAAAATGATTACAGATCAAATAAGTAGTCTCAACTCAGTCTTGGAGATTTTGTATGTTTTATTTTTAATCAGAATAAACAAACCAAAACTCTAACAGGAAGGACAATATATGCAACATATGATGGAAATTGTATCAGTGAAGACAAGGAGAGGAAGAAAGATGCAGTCTTTCTTTAGAAGACAGCAGATAGATCTTACTGAGGCAGTTTTCATGAAATCAAGTATAGCACATGGTAAAGGATGGTTTTAGAGTGCATTCCTACATTGGATGTGCATTGTTTACAACATGCAAAGTACAAAGTATAATATAAAAAGGAGAAAAAAAGTTTCCAGCTCTATGGCACAATGTATAGCTGACCCAAGCCTGGTATAGTCATTCAAAAGGGTGAAAACAGAAAAATTTTTAAAAGTTCTGTCTTTACGGAGTTTACAATTTTGTTTTGAAACAAACAAATTACAGAGTTTTGTGTTACAAGAAAATTAAGTAGAGTACCTCATGACAGAACAATAAGAATCACCTTCTATAGCCTGAAGGAAAAGAAATGGTGAGGCAGAGGTTAAGGAAGGCTTAAGGTCTGATTGGCAGATTCATAGGGTATTCCTTCCTCCCCTAGGTATAGAGAATCAGGGTTGGGCAGGACCCAGATGGGGGCAACAGCACCCACTTTGGTCCCACAAATCTGCCAGTCAGAATTTAGCATGACAGCTGCAAAACAATGCAGAGGATTTTCAAGCCCAGAAGCCAAGCAGCACAGGTATAATGGGGTGTGGAAGGCACCTCTGACAACCTAAGGCTAATTATCATGTCATTAGCTTAAATCTACATTGGGGTTCACTCCTCCCACCCACAAACCTCCCCAAATGGGCTTTCAGAGAGACTCTGGGAAGATCCCCATGTGTAGTAAGACTCAAGTCACGTCACTCCCAACTGTCCATCAGAGTGGTTCCATGATGAATGTCTGGACCACAAGGAGGGCCTAATCCAGAGACTATAAAACAAGACCCCAGACTATAAGGCCTTTTTGTTATGACAAGGTGGCTGTTTGTCATCTATGGTAAATGTATCTTGCTCTTGCTGTGTAAACCTAGATCTTGCTCTTTCTCCATAACCCTGTCTTTCTCTCCTCAATAAACCTCATTTTGCACTTACCTTGCTTTCTGTGTGTCTGATCATTCACCAACATTTCAGACTGCTGACATAACACTATTCACAATTCACAAACAGAAGATTTGTTCTTATGGTAGATTTTAGCACTCCAGACGTGCATTTTTTTTTTTCTTGTTAAGTCAAGAACTCTCACCTTTTCACTTAAAGGAAGCAAGCACTTTATGGATTTTCTTTGGCATATCCAAATTGCCAGCATCACTTCTCTTAAGTTTTGGGGATATCATAAGTGTGACTTGATAGTGCAACAATCGATCTGATCACTGAGACTGCCACTAAGTGACTAAGGGGCAAGTAGCATAAATAGCATGGATCCTCTGGACTAAAGGATGACTCACATCCCTGCCAGGAAGGAGTGAAGCAGAATGGCAGGAGATTTCATCATGCTACTCACAACAGCAACAATTTACATGTTATGAATTGTTTCTTTATGGAATATTCCAGTTAATATTTTCAAATTGTGGTTCACCACAGGTAATTGATTTTGTGGAAAGCAAAACCATGGATAAGGAACACCTTATATACACCTTTCAGTAATCGATTAGGTTGAGGTTTCTAGGAAAAATAGGCTCAACCCAATCCAGTACTCAGAGATGTGAGATGATGATATTCCCACGTTAGACAACATACCTATTCACCCAAGAGCTCTGATGGGGATGTACAAGGAGAATAATTTATTTTTCATGCCTGCTAACACAACTTCCTTTCTGCAGCCTGTGAATCAAGGAATAATTTCAACTTTCAAGTCTTATTATTTACTAAATACTTTTCATAAGGAATATAGACAGTGATCACTCTGATGGATCTGGGCAAAGTAAGTTGAAAACTGTCTATAAAGGATTCACCATTCTAGATGCCATTAAGAACATTTGTGATTCATGGGAGGAAGTCAAAAGATCAACAATAAAAGGAGTTTGGAAGAAGTTGATTTCAACATGCATGACTGACTTTGAGGGATTCATGACTTCAGTGGAGGAAACAACTGCAGATGAGGTAGAAATAACAAGAGACTAGAGCAGAAATGGAGCCTGAAGATTTGACTAAATTGTTATAATCTTATAAAAATTTACCAGATGAGGAATTGCTTCTTCTGGATGAGCAAAGAAAGTGGTTTCCTGAGTTGAAATACACTTCTGGTGAAGACGCTATGAACAGTGTTGAAATAAAAACAAAGCATTTAGAATATTGCCTAAACTTAGTTGATAAAGCAGTGACATGGTTTGAGAGGATCGATCCTAATTTTGAAAGAAGTTCTACAGTGAGTAAAATACTACCAAACAATATAGCATGCTACAGAGAAATCTTATGTGAAAGGAAGAGCCAATCTATGTGACAAACTTCACAGTTGTCTTATTTTAAGAAATTGTCACAGCCACCACAACCTTCAGCAACCATTATCCTGATCAGTCAGTAGCCATCTACACTGAGGCAAGACCCTCCACCAGCAAAAAAATTAATTCCTCTTGAATGCTCAGATGATCATGAGCATTTTTTAGCAATAAAGTATGTTTTAATTAAGGTATGTGCAATTGTTTATAGACATAATGCCATTGTACACTTATTAGACTACAGTTTAGTTTAAATATGACTTTAATAAGTCCTGGGAAATAAAAAAAATTGTTTGACTAACTTTATTGTGATATTTGCTTTATTGTGGTGATTTAAATCTGAACTCACAGTATCTCCAATGTATGCCTGTAACAAAATTTACATTAAGTAATGAGGGTATCGTCATCATCCTGTGATTAGTACCACTGTAAGGAATGGTCATTAAATATGAAATGTCCAATCTTGAAACAAAAGTGTAGTTTATTATCTCTCAAACAAGAAATACAATTAACCAAAGTATGCACCTAAACTATCAATGTGGTTTTGCCATCTTAACTGTAGCTTGTTTATGCCAGCAGCTAAGAAGCCTGGACAGCGAGTAGTGATGAAATTGCAAAAGTCATTTTCCACAGTTTGTTGAGAATTGGACATTTTTTCTTGCAAAAGGGGGTCCAAAGTCTGGAAGAAGTGGTAGTCAGTTGGTGCAAGGTCTGGTGAATATAGTGGATGACAGAGAGTTTCCAAG
Organism: Mirza zaza; assembly: GCA_008750895.1. Taxonomy (NCBI): domain Eukaryota; kingdom Metazoa; phylum Chordata; class Mammalia; order Primates; family Cheirogaleidae; genus Mirza; species Mirza zaza. The sequence goes on along the minus strand of VSMD01027715.1, from coordinate 155,209 downwards.
TCCAGCCTCTGTAGTTTGAGCAGCATGGTTTGTGTGACATGTGATCCATCGAACATTGTCTTGCAAGAGTATTGGACTGTCTCTATTGACCAATCTCGGCTGCTTAATCTCAAGCATCCTCATCATTTCATACAACCAGTTTCAGTGGACATCCATTGTAATCAATTGACCATTCATGATTCTGTAATGGATAATACCAGCACTGAACAACCAAACAGATACCATTAGCTTTTTTTGATAGCTATTTGGTTTTGGACTGTTTTTCAGCACTTCATCTTTATCCAGCAATTGTCAAAAGGAATCCATTTTTCTCATTTTATCCACATATTCCTAGAGAACAAAAAAATCCAATTTACAGGGAACAAGCAAGAAGAAAATGCCTTCCTTACTAAAAGTCAACTTGACCTTAGAGAATGGAATCCTATTTCTTCAAAACTCAAATGTTACAAGTACCATTTGTTTTAAGGGTAAATATGATAGCATTAGGACAACTACCTTGGATATCCAAAAGTTGTTGACGTAGATTGTAAACTTAAATATTAAGATAAAAATTGAATTATAAGTTAGCAGAATCTGGAGAACAATAATGCATACTTCCAAAGTTTCTTAATTACCACAAAATTCTAGGATTTATCCCCACTGCTATACTCTCCCAATATTTTTTTTAGATATTTTAAAAATGATCATAATGTTATATAAGATAATAAAGCAATATGTAAAGAAATACAAAAAGGATATCTTCAATTTTCTTCCCTTTTTACTGACATTTATAATACAGTATCAATTAGGAAAAATTCTTTGCGAAATAAACTTAGATATCTTCACTTCAAGGAAAACATATTTTCAGAAAGAATATCGAACATTTCCTACATTAAATCACTGGACAATTTACCCCTGATATGTGGATTTTATCTATATTTGACCATAGTATGAAAAACATTTTATACTGCAACCACATGTATCATGTATGACTATGATATAGATATAATCTGGAAAACATCTAAGAAACCTATACTTCATTTATGCAACATGTACTATTTTCATACTATTCAGTTACAGTTATTCTAACACACACATATATATGCAAATATATACATACATACACCACACATAATAATTGTACATATGTGTGGGCACATGTGATATTTTGATGCATGAATACAGTAAGTATTGATCAAATCACGGTAATTGGAATATCTATCACCTTGAATATTTATCATTTTTATGTTTTATAAACATTCTAATTTTTTTCCTCTAGTTATTTTGAAATATGAAATAAATATTGTTAACTATAGTCACCCTACTGTGCTAGGGAATACTAAAACTTACTTCTATATCTAACTGTACTTTTGTACTAGTTTTCTAACTTCTCTCCATCTCACACTTCCAGCTACACTTACCAACATCTGGTATTCACTATTTTACTCTCTGCCTCCATAAGATCAACATTTTTAGTTCCCACATATGGATGAGAGCATGCAATATAAAAATGAAGGTTGCAACTCACTGAATTGTCTTCATGACCTGCTATTAGGTTATGACCTAACTTATGGAAAAACAATGTTCTATGCAACCCTCCAAAACTGAATCTACCAATGCAAGGCAACCTTGACCCACAATCATTGGCAAATGCAATAAGTAAGATCTAAATATTATATTCCATTTACTAAATGCCAGGCACATTTCTAAGCAATCTTTATATAGAATTTCTTAAAACAAATCGTATAAGTAAGATATTCTTTAGAGCTAGATTTCAGACTTAGTTTTTAATAGTATTCTACTAAAAATTAATTTTGTATTAAGGATTAAGTAGACCCATAACTTTTATTTTTAGTTAATAGATAAAACTGTATGTGTTTATTGTGTATAACATGATATTTTGAACTATATGTACATGGGAAATGGTTAAATCTAGCTGATTATCAAATGCATTACCTCACATACTTATCACTTTTTGTGATGAGAACACTTGATATTTATGTTCTGTGTTTTTCTAGAATACAATATATCATCATTAACTATATTCACCATGGTGTAAAATAGATCTCTTGACCTTATTCCTTTTGTCTAACTATAACTGTATATCCTTTGACCAACATCTCTTCACTTTCCTCTCTGTCCTAACCACGCCATCCTCTGGTAACCACATTCTGTTCTCTACTTCTATGAGACTTGGAGTTTTTAAATAGTACATTTCCAGATTCAGGGGCATTCTCTTATTCTCTGCCTTTCAGAGCTTTGTATTGATTTCTTCTCCCCCCCAAAAAAATCAAATATTGCTGATATAGAAAGCAGATATTTTAAAGAGAGGAAAAACAGAAATTTATTTATCACTATGCCTGGCTTTTAGTTTGAATATCAAGCATGGACTGTTATAATTGAGAACTAATAGTTCTTCAGGGAAGGATTTCTTTTATTTAGAACATGGGTGAACATAAAAATTATAGTTTTATAAGGTGATAACTTGCATAAATGGTTTAAAGAAGGCATGAAAGATTGATTTCATGGGGATTTACCTGGCAGCCAGATGTCATGTATCCATATCTGAAATGCCTAACATTATGGTCACATCGAATTATGTGAGCAGTCTTGTCATCAGGCAAATGGACGTTATGGAAAGATTAAAAGAAAGTGTGTTTACAGAATCAGTACTGCAGTTACATTCTTTGCTCATGCAAGAAATTATTATTTCCCAAATAGAATGGGACAGTAATTTTTGTAGTTCATTATGAATTTTAAAATACAAGTAAACACATTTCATAAATATATTTCCTACATTTAAAATGTTCTTTAGAGGTCCTGTGGTTGTCATTGAAAGAAAGCCATTCTTCCATCCTGCCCCCAAATCTTCTCAGGCATCCTGGGGAGCATCTTTCTTATCCTTTTTTCAGTTCTTTATGAGATATTCACCAATACTAGCTCCCTGGAGTATCTGCGACACCCTCCAGACAATCTCTTTGAATTGTAACATCTTGTAGAGACATGAGTGGTAAAGGGAAGCTCTGGAAGATTCAGCAGGAAATAACCGCAAGGAGGAAATGAACCTCTAAATCCCTAACATTTTGAGCACCATCTCTGAATATAACTAAGTCTTATGTATCTTTCTGGCTCAGCCTCCTGCCCATTCCTTGCCAGGATTCTCATAAGGTTATATCAAAGCCTTCTCCAGCAAAGGAATATAAAATTGTGTTTGTATTTTGTTTTAAGTTATAGATCATCTCTCTTGATCTTAAAAATAGTCCTGTGACTGAGGTGTTATTATCAACATGTCACAAGAGCAGTGTGGGGAATCCTTTGAGTGACATTGTAATTTGTTGTACCATTTATTTTTCTGTAGAAGAACTAGGAAATTAGGGGGCCATTGTTTTGAAAAGTAATGTATTCTTAGATACAACTGAAGAAGAAGAAACTAATCAATTAAAACTGTGGTACAAATAATCAGATATACATGGCAGAATTAATGAACTAACTGGCTAAGATGAAAGAACTTTTCCACTTCACCAGGCAAAAAGGAGATCAAGTTTTTCTATGTAGGACATCATTAATATTTGATTAAAACCTGTAATCAGTATTACTGATGCCTCACATTACATACAGAAAACATAACATGTTTTCCTCCTTTTATATTTCATACTTTAGTGTTTATAACTAAGAGGAATGAATGTTACGTTATGTTGCATAAGTAAAAAGCTTTAATCAAATTATTTTTTTACTATGGTTAGTGCTATTTAAATTATGATATTTTCTCAGATACAGATGTGAGACTATAAAATAAAAACATCAACATTTTTGATAGTTTCGTTCTCAGCACTTAATACAGGGAAAAATAAGAATCTATTTTCTGCTTTAAAACATGTTGCCTGAATATATCTTTTTTTTGTTGTTTCAGCATATTATGGGGGTACAAATGTCAGGTTACATATATTGCTTTGCCCCACCTGAGTCAGAGCTACAAGTGTGTCCATCCCCCAGATGGTGCACACCACACCAATTAGATGTGAATATACCCAACCCCTTTTTTTCCCCTCCCACCTACCCAACACCAGATGAATGTTACTACTATATATGCACGTAAGTGTTGATCAATACCAATTTGATGGTGAGTACATACGGTGTTTCTTTTTCATTCTTGTGATAGTTCACATAGTAGAATGGGCTCCAGCTCTATCCAGGATAATACAAGAGATGCTAGATCACCATTGTTTTTTGTGGATGAGTAGTACTCCATTTAGTATACTACTAAATGTAGTATACATATATTACATTTTATTAATCAATGTATTGATGGGCACTTGCGTTGTTTCCACATCTTTGCAATTGTGAATTGTGCTACTATAAACATTCTAGTGCAGATGTCTTTCTTATAGAATGTCTTTTGTTCCTTTGGGTAGATGCCCAGTAAAAGGATTGCTGGATCAAATGGTAGTTCTACTTTTAGCTCCTTGAGGTATCTCCATATTACTTTCCCTAAAGGTTATTCTAGTTTGCAGTCCCACCAGCAGTGTATGAGTGTTGCTATCTCTCTGCCTCTATAATATTTGTTGGTTTAGGACTTTTTGATAAAAGCCATTCTCACTGGAGTTAAGTGATATCACATGGTGGGTTTTTTTTTGTTTTTTGATTTTTTTTTTTTGCATTTCCCTGATGATTATACATGTTGAGAATTTTTCATGTTTCTTATTGCCTGGATATATCTTAAATTTATTTAAGTGGTAAGAAAAATTTGAAGAGAAAAGCAGCTCAAATGAATGTTGTTAAATGCTGCCCCCAAAAACACATGGAAAAATATAGCTATGTATTTTTTTCTCACATTAATAAATTCACATTCATTTTTAGGCCCTTACTATTTAAGCATTGTACCATATGAATGAAATTATTTTATACTACACTGTAGAAAAATGACATGCTACATACTATAAAACAAGAACTTTGCTATTAGGAAGATAAAACTTAGATTTTTGATGTTAATATTATCTTCCTTTTCTTTTGTTTTGTTTGTTTTATTTAAGATATGCTCCATTGCCTAGGCTGAAGTTCAGTGGCATGATCATAGATCCATGGCAGCCTTGAAGTTCTGGGCTCACGGAATCCTTTTGCCTCAGCCTCCTGAGTAGCTGGGAATACAGGCATAAGCCATGTGCCTAGCTTTGTGTGTGTGTGTGTGTGTGTGTGTGTATGTGTGTGTGTGTGTGTGTGTGTGTGTGTGTATTTGTAGAGGCAGAGCCTCATTGTGTTACTCAGGCTTGCCTGGAACTCTTAGCTTCTAGTGATCATCTTGCCTTGGCCTCCCTAAGTCCCTAAGTATAAGTGCTGGGATTACAGACATGAGCCACTGCACCCAGCCCTAGATATTAATCTTATCTTAATTTATAAATTCATTTCACAGTGGTTGACTGATTATTGCTAAGACAAGCAAAATTAGACATGATCTAAAAGTCATACAATAATCCAAGTTTAGCAGGTATAAACAGAATTCTTAAAATGTGTCTTTTCTATCCTCATATGAACTGACAATTCTTCAGTTAGGTTCAGTTTGTTCTATGTCATTGCATGCACAGTCAGACATTTTCTTATTTGTCATGAAACAATTAAGCTGTAGGCTTTTATTTGTTTATTTGTATTTTGTTTAATACAAGATTAACCCAAGAAACTTTATTTTCCTCCATATCTTACTTTAAATATTGAGTCTATTTTCTAATATTATATCTTACAAGATTGACTTAAGCTAAGTCAAAGCACTTAAAAAAATCTCTAGTTAGAACTAACATAAACCATATTATATATAATATTGTATATTATTTGGACATAAACTATATTATGATATTACAATTAAATTTATTCCAGATTTGATAATAGGAGTGAAGTAAAGTTCATAGAAGTAACTCATAGAATGGGAGAAAATATTTACAAATCATATAACTGATATAGGATTAGTATCCTGAATATACAAAGAACTCCTAAGACTCAACAACAAAAATCAAACAATACAATTAATAAATGGGCAAAATACTTGAATAGACAGTTATCTAAACAAAATATACAAATGGCCAATAAGTGCATGAAAAGATACGCCACATCACTAATAATTAGAAAAAAGCATATCCAAGCTACAATGAATTATTAACTTATACTCATTAGAATGGTCACTATCAAAAAAAGAGAAAATAACAAGTGTTGACAAAAGTGTAGAATAACTGAAACCCTTCTGCATTGTTAGTAAGAATGTAAAATAATATAGCCACTGTGTAAACAATATTTCACATCCTCAGAAAATTAAAAATAAAATTTTCATATGATTCAGTAATTTCACTTCTGAGTATGTATAGAAAAGAATTGAAAGCAAGGTCTTGAAGAGATGGTTGTATACCTACAACCAAAGCTGCATTATTTATAATAGCCAAAACATGGAAGCAACCCAAATGCTCATCAATGGATGAATGGATAAGGAAAATGGAGAGTGTGAGAGTTCATGTGTCTGTGTGTATAGAATATTATTCAGCCTTCAAAAGGAAGGAAGATTCAACATAGAGGAACCTTGGAAATATTATGCTAAGCAAAATAAGCCAGTCGCAGAAAAACAACTACTGTATTATTCCACTTATATGAGTAACTTAGAGTAATCAATCATAGAAAGAGAAAGCAGAATGGTTACCAGAAGTTGGGGAAAGGAAGTAATGGGGGAGTTGTTTTTCAATAAGTATAAAATTTGATATTTCTGGAAATGAGTGACAGTGATGGTGGCACATTATAATACATTTAATAACACTGAACAGTGCCATCAAAATAGATATTATAAATTTTATGTTACAGATATTTTGTCACTAAAAAAGAATATAGTCAAAGTCATTCAAATGTCTCCCATTTTCCCCTACATATATAAATAAGAAACAAATGTAATTTATTTTTTTTAAAAAATATAATAGATTATAGTATAAGAATACCATTTTGATAAAATATGTCTCACTATTCTTGTTCATTCTGTTTTAAAGATAGACACAATACATGCTGTCAGCAATAATTATTAAAATAAATGAATTATATTTGTGCCACAGAATTATTAGATCACTAAAAGGGATCATGACTATACTGTGGTTAAATGTCAATTATAGCACTGGGGTGGTTGCAGTGCATTTATGTCAAGCTGTAACAGGCAATCAGAAAGGTCACCCTTGATGAGGACTGGTGCAGAGAGAGATTAGTAATGACATTTCAAATGGGCTTGATTCAATAAGCTCCCATTTCTAAGTTTAGTGTTCTTATGAATTTGCACAAGCAAACAAGGAAAATAAGTAAAAATTTTAATCATCCAACTGTACGTCCTAGTTGCCCTGATTTCATTGTATACATTTTATTATATTTCACAACAAACTGTATATTTCAGATTTGATAGATAAATACAAAGTTAACTCTATAAACACTGAAATACATTTGCAATTATGCAAAATGCTGGTATTTTAAAATAGAAAGTAGAAATAGAAATTTTATTATGGTTATGAAATCTGATCATCTCCAAATGCTAATAACTTTCATTTAAATAATATTTAATAGGATATAACATATTGCATATACCTTTGGGCAGTTGACATTCATACACACATATATGATATCATCAGGCATATGTATTAGAATATATAGGATTAGTGTGTGTGTGATTTGTGGGGATATATACGTGTGTATATATGTGTGTGTGTATGTACAAGAAGAATAGTAGACATGAAGAGTTTATTTTGTGAATAAGAAAGATTATGGATGACTTATTTTCAATATTTTAAGGAGGTAGCAATTTAATTGCTTATATTGCTTTCAAATATTTTCTTTAAAAGTAATTTTATCTCATATTGTAAACTTTTAACAACTTTAAATAAAAGAATTATTCACGTGGGAAACTGTCAGATATATTTTAACTTTAAGTAAAATTACTTTAAGTAATTTTAGATAACTTTCTAAAACTTACATAAGAGATCTTATTTTCCAAAAGGAAAAATAACTTTGGAATACTGTTTTTTACTTTTTTCAATTTTTATAATCGCTTTCCTATTAAAAGAGCAAAACAACAAAATATCCTAAAATGCATAATAAAATCAAAGAAACAGATTTATTATTTAACAGGACACTTTCTTACATCAAGTTTTGTGTTTATTGTTTTTATTGATTAGTTTAGATAATTTTTATTATAATTTTTGTCAGTCATACATGCTATCTTTCTAAATGTTTTGCAATGTAGATGTAATTTGAAATAAATTTAATAGGCCTTTTTATTTCAACTTAATTACAGACAATCCCTTCCATTATAGGATTTAACACTGACAATTTAGGACATTCATGAGAAAACTTGAAGGATAATTACATATTGTAATATGTATTGTGTACAATAATAACTACACCAGAATTATTCTTGGGTAAATAGCATATTACATAGAAAACTCTAGTTTTCTTCTCATAGTTACCCAAATAAGAAAAGAAAAAAATTAATCACACTGAATATGATCGTGATGAATAATTATCAACCAGGTCATGTGCCTGGAAATTAAGCTCACTGCTCCTCTTCTGTTCACCCTTCCTAAGAACAGGCACGGTAGCAATGCTGAGGTCTTCAATTATGTGTGGACTCTGGAAACAATTAAAAAATGAGCCTCATCAGCAAAAGGCTGTGTAGGAGAGGAGGTTGGTGTTCAATTACAGTATCTTCATCAAAAAATAAATCTGTAGGGAAAAAAAGAAAATTACTTTTTAATATTTGTTTTAGGTACAAAAAATTTATGCTTTTTGTTAATAACCTAAAAAGGAAATTTTAGTTAATTTGGAGCCTGGAAATAAGAAGAAAGTATTTCAAATTTTTGTCAGAATTATCCTATCTTTTGTCAGGTACTTTAACAAACCTGAGATTTTAGTCTACTGGAATTCAACAAGTAATTTTCCCTTTTACTCAAGTTACTTTGAGTGTTTTTCTTCTTTTTCTTTCTTTTTTTTGTGACAAACCTACATGGATATTTGTTGATATTCAAAATAAATGTTTAACCAAATAATTTCAAAATAATGAAATTTACCAAGAGCCATTGTCAAATAAAATTCGCCAATTTACCTATATTTCTAAATTATAGTGGTAAATATCCCATTAGTCACTTAATAATTAAGCAGTTCTTCTACAAATTTTATTGTATAACTTAAATATTTTAAAATAAATTCTAAAATATGGATGTAGTTATTTTATGCACCGTTTAAAATTATCCAACTCATTAACATATGGCAAAGTCTATACAAATTAGCATTATATCTAGGAAGCTAGATAGACAGATAGCTTAACAAAATGCTAATGTCAGAAGTGTGACTTGGGTATCAGGATTTTTAAAACTTCACACATGATTATAATATGCCAGAAAGATTGAGAACAAGTATTCTCCAACAATAAAGAAATCACTCTGAGGAATCCAAAATAAATAGCAACCAATTTTTCTCTTAAAAAACACTCTCCTAATTATTGTGAGTTTAATACAAATATAAGTGTATGCCAAATTTGTGTCTGAGTTTCTCCATTTTACAAAAATAAAAGTGTTACAGTGAGTTTAAGCCATACTTGAAGGGAATGGATTGTTCAAGGACAACTAAGGTTAGTCTGTAAATGATTTCTTGAACTATATTAAAGCAACTTTTTAATTGGAGAAATTGGGTATGCCTTGACAAAAAGAAAGTGAGTTGGCCGGGCGCGTGTGGTGGCCCATGCCTGTAATCCTAGCACTCTGGGAGGCCAAGGCGGGCAGATTGCTCTAGGTCAGGAGTTTGAAACCAGCCTGAGCAAGAGCGAGACCCCGTCTCTACTATAAATAGAAAGAAATTAACTGGCCAACTAATATATATATAGAAAAAATTAGCCAGGCATGGTGGCGCATACCTGTAGTCCCAAATACTGAGGAGGCTGAGGCAGTAGGATCGCTTAAGCCCAGGAGTTTGAGGTTGCTGTGAGCTAGGCTGATGCGATGGCATTCACTCTAGCCTGGGAAACAAAGTGAGACTCTGTCTGGAAAAAAAAAAAAAAGAGAGAGAAAGTGAGTCATATCCTTAAAGAAGGTATGCTGACATATTTAACAACTTAGTGCTTTTAGTAACAATTTGTCAAATTGTCAGATTTACTACCATGATAGTTCAAACTAAACATTCCTGAGACTCCATAAAGGTCATGGTTCTGTGCATGAGGTATGTCCTTGTGTGATATGTGCCAATGTTATAATTTCAAGAAAGAAACAAATGCATATAAAATAAATTAAAATAACTTCCTTCTTGTTTCTTTATCAAACTAAGTACTGCTCTTGGTTTGATGTATGTATGCATGTATGGGTGAATCTATTTTTAATTTTGTGATATTGGCTCCTGTTAACAAAGACCTACTAGACTTCAAACAGAATATATAACCAAATGAACCTCTTATCACCCAACAAGGTCACAGTTCAAATTAGCTTTTAAAATAAGTATATCAGTACAATTGTTCTATGATCCTTTTCTCCAAGGCACTATGACAAATTTTACAAAGATTTAGAGTTATAGGTCCCAATGTCTACATAATTTACTTTACTCTCATTCATTTCCCAGAACAAAGACTGTAATTTCAATCTGTAGTTTAAATATAGCAAAATGAATCGAGGCCTAGGGAAAAAAACACTATGTTTTCTTCTCTTTTTTCTTTAAAAAGTAATAGCTTCTCTTTTATACTGTAGAATTTGTATAATGTTCGAGAGAAATTTTAAAAGATTTTTTTAATCAATGTTTATTTATTAAGTTGACATTCATGATTTTTTATATATATATTTTAATACTACGAAGGCTGGGTGCAGCAGCTCATGCCTGTAATCCTAGCACTCTGGGAGGCCGGGGCAGGAGAATCGCTCAAGGTCAGGAGTTGAAGACCAGCCTGAGCAAGAATGAGACCCCGTCTCTACTAAAAATAGAAAGAAATTAGCTGGACAACTAAAAATATATAGAAAAATTAGCTGGGCATGGTGGTGCATGCCTGTAGTCCCAGCTACTCAGGAGGCTGAGGCAGAAGGATTGCTTAAGCCTGGAGTTTGAGGTTGCCGTGAGCTAGGCTGACACCACAGGACTCCAGACCGGGCAACAGAGGGAGACTCTGTCTCAAAAAAAAGGGAAAAAAAAAATGCTATGAAATTTATATGCTAATTAGTAGAAACAATGCAATATTTTCCTCTTTGTTTTTGAAGCACACCATTCTACCTAGATGTACATTGAAACATGATGTTTTTAGTTCTTAAATTTTCTTTGGTAACACTTATTGAGTATTTGTATATTTATAAAAAAGGTGTTACATTTATAAAAAAATTTAAATACCTGCCATTTTATTGTAGTTTTTTTCTATTATGTGTCTACTTCTTCATTGATAATTAAAATTCCAACAGTACATTAGTATTTTCTGATATACATTATAATCTCCACTGTAAGAAGTGCTGTCTTTGCATCTGTATCTACAGAGAATCCAGTCTTGGTATGAGAGTACACTGTCCTCATCACTCTCTTCTTTTTACTGTCATGTTCCCTGAGATTGCTAAGCTTGTTCTCTGTTCTTTGAGTTATACTTTTATTTTCAATTGATTGGTAGTATTTTTACATAGATTTTCCAGAGTGAATATATTTCAGACAAGACAGACAGAAAGGGCAAAAATGATGAGTTTTGTGGTTATAAATCTAAAAATTTTACAGTTGACTATATGGGGAGGTATACTCAGAGGACTGCTCCAGAAATAATCTTGTCAATGTTGAATCTATAAATAATTGAAAGGATGGTGACATGATTACCTAAGACAGGGAAATATCTAAAGCAGTACATTTATTTTAAAAGAACACCTGTTCTTTTTGAAAATAACTTTACATTTAGTCTACATCCTTATTTTACAAGAAGCAAGCTAAAAGATTTGTTTTCTTATTCTTTGCTATATAATAGAAAGTTATAAAACCTCTATTCAGTTATTATTACATCATTATACAGGAACTCTTTGTATACCAAATATCTTTTCTACAAAAATATTTGCTTTGAAATATTTGTCTCATAATTTTGAATTTTGAAATTTTTTTTATTTTTCAAATTCATTGTGACATGAATATTCTTACCTTTTGATTTCCCATCAATTTCTGTTATTTTTCATTAAATTATGTATGTCTTGAATGCAGAATATAAAACATAGAAAATTAGTATGTCTATAAATTGGGGAATAAGACCAGATATGAATAACCAAATTACATTATATCTGACCACTGTTAAAAGGCATGTATTAAATAACTTTTTGCAGTAAGTCCAGTTTATCCTAAGCAAATAACTAGATTTTGATATGAATTTTTTTTTTAACTTGAGGAACATATCGCTTTTGGATCACAGCTATAAATTTTTTTGATATTTGTTACAAACCTTCAAAGTTCTTTTATTTATATAATCCTTTCTAATTAAGATGATTCTAGGTTGAACAGAAGTAGTAGATATGCCATTTATGAGTTTAATATTTATTAGAATGCCATGACTAGCATAACTGATTTCTATGAGAACTATACCTATGCTCACAATTAGTTATGTTTCATCTGGGTTCTGTCATGACTTATCAGAGGTTATCACAAACTTGCCACCCCTGATGGAAAATATACTAAAAAAATTTGTCATTTACAAAGCAAAAGAGATATTTTTAGTATTATACTATGAACACGTTTGCTATGGTTTTAATGATTTTGTCTCTTCCAAAATTCATGTGTTGGAAAATTAAGCCCCAGTGCAGAGTGGGTTCTCTCTCTCTTCTACTCTGCTGCCATTTGAGGACATGATATTCCTTCCCATCAGAGGACTCAGCATTCAAGGCATCGTTTTGAAAGCAGAGAGACTAGGACCTAGACTTCTAGAACTTTGATCTTGAACTTCCCAGCCTTTAGATCTGTGAAAAACAAATTCTTTTCTTTGTAAATTATCCAGTCTCAACTATTATGTTATGGCAGCATAAAATGAATTAAAGCAACATTCTCGAAATGAGGCATTAAACAGTTAATGTAGGACATAAAGTCTTTACAATTAAAATAATATTAATAGAAGTATTCCATCATAACAAATTAAAGAAAAATTTTATTATAAATGTCTAATCCTAAATGTATGTGTAGAAATATTTTATTTTTATTTTAGTGAGTCTTTCTATAAATGGAAGAAGCATGTATTTACTTTCCTGAGATGCTCACATTCCAGGCAGCTCAGTCATCCTCTGCTAAGACTAAATTTAACAGTCTTAAAATTTCTTACTCACTGACTTTTAACTCAATTTTAAAGAAGGTAAAAAGTAAAATAGGCAAAATATTTTAAAACATAACTTAGTAAGGTGGTAATTAAACAATAAATAATAAAATGATACTTATTATCAGTAATCTGAAACATGAAAATTAATAACACAAAGAGATAGACCTATACCACCATTATTATAATGGTTAATATTAAAAATTATTACAATAGGAAGTGATGGCCAGCATTTTTTGAAACTGGAACTTCAGTGCATTGTGGATAAGAATTTAAAATGGTAAAACTGCTTTGGGAAACTAGTGGTTGTTTATACAGTTAAATGTACACTTAACATATTACCTACCAATTACCCACTGAGGTATTTATCCAAGAAAAATGAAAATAGAATGTGCATGTAAAGACACGAACACAAATTATTATCGTAGCTTTAATAGTGATAGTCAAGAACTAGAAATGACAAGGTAAATGTGTAAGGAATTTGTGATCTATTCGTATAATGGAATATTGCATGGCAATAAAAAGGTTTAAAGGTTTAAAGTACTACAACAATGTGGATGAGTATGAAAAAAGTACTGAATAACAAATCGAGTATCAATGAAGTGTATATGTTTTATTCGATTTATATGTAAGTCTAGAATAAGAAACTTTTATTTTAACTGGCAGAAAACAGTTTATTGCTTGCCTGATGCCCAGTTGATGTTTGTGATTAACTGGAAATAGGCATAAGAGAACATTTTGTGGTAATGATGATGGTGTATATTTGAATTATGGTGGTATCTGCAATGTTGTATTCATTTATTATAAACTCATTAATTGTACATTAGAATTTGTGGGCATTTTTAATGTTAAATTATTTCCTCCATAAGTAATTTTAAAAAATAAATGTATATAATGTACCAATGTTTATATTATATATAAATATGTACACAGCATAATTACATTAATAATTAAAAAGGTCATTGTTGCTATAATTATGTGAGAATGAATTAACAGGAAAGCCCTTGTTAAGATCAAAGACAAGACCTAAGATGTCCTCTCTATCACCACTACTAAGATGTCTTCTCTATCACCACTACTATTCGAACATTTTGCAGAAGCTCTAGTTTAGGCCAAAGACAAGAAAAGGAAATAAAAGTTACACTGATAGGAAAAGAAGGAATGAAAACTTTTTTTTTTCATAAACAACATGATTGTCAGCATAGAAAACTCCAAGAAATCTATAAAAGAACTGGTGAAACTATTAAGCAAGTTTAGCAAGATCATAAGATACAAGGTTTATACACAGAAGTCAATATTTTCCTATATACCAACAATGAATGATTGGAATGTGAAATTAACAAAAAATACCATTTATAATAGCACCCAAAAAGTATTTAGGTGTAAATTTAACGAAATATGTGTAGGATCTGCATATCGAAAACTAGAAAACACCAATGAAGAAATCAAAGATGATCTAAATAATTGAGGAAATAGTCTGTTTTCATGGATTAAGTTACTCAATATTAAAATGTCAATTCCTTCCAATTTTATTTATTATTTTGATGCAATCTCAAACAAAACTCCAGAAAACTTTTTGTAAATATTGACAAACAATTTCTGAATTTATATCAAAGGAAGAGTTAGTAAAATAGCCAAGGCAAAGGGAATGAAATTTTTGACACATAAAACATCTGAAAAAGAAAAAAATGAAAAGGCTGACATAACCTGATTTCAGAAAAACTACAGTAATCAAGACAATATGATATTAGCAAAAGAACAGACACACAGATCAACAGAACAAGATAGCTGAAAATAGACTAACACAAAATAAACTGATTTTTTTTTACCATGGTGCAAGGAAGATTCATTGTGGAAAGATAGTCTTTTTAAGAAAGGATGCTGTAAAATTTGATATCCATACACCAAAGAAACAAGAACCCTAACACATGCATCTTATAAAAAATTAACCAAACTGGATCATAGACCTAAATTCAAAAGTATAAAATTTCTTTAAAAAATCATAAGAGAAAATTTCTAATTTGGGGTCCTATGATGAGTTTTTACATACAGCACCAAATAAATTCACAACCTGAAAGATGAATTGATAAATTGAACCCAACAAAAATTAAAGCTTTTGTTCTTTTCATGAGCATGAAAAGATAAAGCATTAATTGGGAGAAAATAATTAAAAATCACACATCTGAGAAGAGATTCCTATGCAGCATATACAAATAACTTAAAATTCAACAAAAAGAAATCAATTCAATTTTTAAAATAATCCAAAGAGCTGAACAGACACTTAAAGTAGATATACAGATGACATATAAGCATATGAACAGATGTTCAACATTAAGATGCAAATTAAACACAAATTAATTAGAACAAGAATGACATATCATAACACACTTATCAGAATGACTAAAATCCCCAAAGCTGACGATATCAAATGTGACAAAAAGGTGTCATAAAAAGAACTTTTCTTCATTGCTGGTGAAAATGCAAAAAAGGTATAGCCGTTTTAGAAAAGTTTGGCAGTTTCTAACAATGCTAAACATAGATTTACTCTACAATCCATCGGTTGAGCTCCTAAGTATTTTCCCAACTACTGTAATTTAAAAACTTGTCCTCACAAGACCTGCATGATAACGTTTATGACATATTTTTTTCATAATTCCTAAAAACTAGAAACAACCACCATATCATTCAATAGGTAAATGGATAAACTATACCTAATCCATATAATGGAATACTAAGAAGTGATAAAAATAAACGAGCTATTAATTCACAAAACAACATGTATGAATCTTAAAGAAGTTTGATAAATGAAAGAAGACATAACAAACCACATACTATAGGAACCCATACATATGACATTTGGCATAGGCAAAATGATAGCGATGCAAACAATTCAGTGGTTGTGGTGGATTTGAGAAGAAGTTAATATGTTCCTAGAGAGAAGTAAAGGTAACTTTTTAGAGTGCTAGAACTAATTATAGTCAGTCCTCATTATTCATGGATTTTGTATTTGCAAATGTGCCTACTTAATAGAATGTATTTGTAACCCCAAATACTCATTCCACTTTCCAGGCTATTCACAAACATGAACAGAGTGGTGAAATTGTTGTGGTCAAATGACTGTGTCTAATTGTTAGATATAAATAATTTTTGTGGTAAAGCAATAGTTTGATAATTTATTATTATCATTTTAGATAAGATGACAGACAAAAGGGCAATAAAGGATTAAGAAGCTTTTTTTCCAAATCAAATCTGATAAATAATTTCAAATGATGTATAAATTAATTTCATTGCATTAATGTATATTCACTTAGTTAAATCTCTTAATACAATAGGATCAGGTTTTCTTTCTTTCTTTCTTTCATTATGTATTTTTAATTTTTATGGGTACATAATAGTTGCATATGTGATGATTTTATACAGGAATACAATGTGCCATAATCAAATCAGAGTAAATGGGGTATCTATCACCTGAAGCATTTATCATTACTTATCTGTTTTTAATGTTAACATCTCTTTCTACAATTCATTATATGCTGAAGAAAGATATAATAAAATTATCAAGAAATAAGACATTTTATTATAAAAGCAAACAATATTAAATAAAGTAACCACAGAATAATTTTTATCAAACATTTAAAAGAAGAAATGGGAAGTGAGAGGAAGTTGTAAATTTTAATATCTTTCATTAAAAATAGATGTTACAGTATACAATTTTTATTGTTTGTATTAATTATCAATGAGCCAGATGTCTTTTTAAGCAGAAAGAGGATAATCTTAAAGCTCTATCAGAAGTCCCAGAAAATCATGGATTAAGATGCTCAGGTTCCAAAGACAGATCAGTGAGACTTCCAAATTCATACATTATCTGGCACAAACTAGGGGTAATGGGTTTATTTTTATTTTTTAAAGAAAAAAGAATTTATTCTTATTGGATAAATCCAGTGAGAATACTAATGGTGAATCCATTTGGAAGCACAGACATTTACTATTTCTTTAAACCAATCAAATGTGATTCTCTTTCTATTCTAACTTTGAATCCAGTCTCTTCCTTTCAAAATGCCAGGGAAAAATTGTTTTCCTGCATAGTATACAAATATGTACATATGCACACATACATATATGTAACATATTTATATTAGAATGTAATAAAGTTATTATGTTCTAATAGATTCCTTTTTGGTGACTGTGCAGGCCATAATATAATATTCATACTTAATTTCATATTTATTCTTATAATTATTTGCTTATATTACTCTATTTCATCATTATTAGCTTGCATTTCTCTTCTTATTCTTATTGTGATGAATTACCCATCTAACTTATTTTTGTTTGTAATTAAAAGGATCTCAAATTTTGTAGGTATTAGATAATGTGTTTGAAGCAGACCAGAGCAAAACTCCAGCCCCGTCCATCTCCTGTTTTCTCTGGAAAATGAACCTTCAACATTTGTCTGGGTAAAGAATGTGGGAACTGGGTCATCTCCATATTTCAGGAATGGCTTGTGAGTTCAGAGGTTCATAGTTGAATGTTGTGAATTTGCTGTAACTTGGAGGATTGTTATATTGCCGGTTCGACTGTCTCTCTGTATATCTCATTTGTGTGTGTGTGCGTGTGTGTGTGTATAAATTAGATACATATAGATATGTAGGTATACAGATCTAGATATATCTCCAATTATCCAACTTAGGTAAGATGTACATTCTCTACACCTGTGAATTATTTTAAAAAATGATAAAATGCAAATGGAATCAATGGGTAAATACTGTAAGCCATTATTAGTTATTACATAAATATAGCAATTTGAGAAAAGTCTTTAATCTGTGTGCCTCAGTTTTCTTATTTGTTCAGAGATAATAGGACCCATTTCAGAGGGTTATTGGATAGAAATATGATTGAAACTTCTACATGGTTCCTGGTACAGTTAACACCCCAACCATTACCCTTGCACTATTTCCTTTTTCTTTTTCTTTTTTTCTATTCTACTCCTTCCTCCAACCTCCCTTGGAGTCTATACTCCACATAGCAACTAGGGAGATTATTTTAAAAATCAATCAATTTTTGTGTACTCCTTGTACAAACCCTGCAACACCTTCTCTTTTACTCAGAGCAGAAGTGTAAGTTTCTAAAAGGCTCTGGAAAACCTTGACCCTGTTTGTGATCTGATTTTTGAATGTACTACTATTTCAGCTACGACTTCCCCACTTTACTTCATTCTCCAGCCACACTGTCTGCTGCTATTATTCAAACCATGTCTTCCCTTAGATTCCTGTGTTGACTGTCCTCTTCACCTGGGATTATATGTCCCACATATCTCATGCCAATGTCCTGTCCAACCTCAAGTCTTTGTTCAAATGCCACCTTCAAAGATAAGACTGAATTGGATAATTTGATTTAAAATGTTGATGTATCCTCTAAAATCTTTATATTCACTACTTTTTAAACAGAAATAGCCCCTCCTGTCATACTATTATATTCACTTTTATGTTTTATTTAGTCTTTCCTATCCTTTTCCTTTCACCAGAATATGAGCATTATGAGGCAGAGATATATTTGACTCTTTTGTGCACTGATATACCCCATGAACCCAAAGCAGTGACAGGGTCAAAGTAGCCCTCAGTATATATCTGTTGAATAAGTGAGGGAAGGAATGTATGCCATTGTGGTTAGGAGTAAGAAAAGCAGTTTCCAATCCTGCCAGAAGAAAATTCTTTACCTTCATTATTTTGTTTGGCACCAATTACATGTAAATAATGTTAATTGTAGGCCACACATTTAACATACAGGCATGTATGACTTCATTACAAAAACCAACTGCTTCCATGTAAACAAGAAACTTAGCATTTAATTCTATTTGTAACTAATGAAACAAATTATTTATAACACTCATTTTATGCGATTCATATAGAAAAAAAATGATGAGTTTTAGATAATTTCTGATAATCATTTGAAGTAAAATAGTAGTACATTCAAAAATAATATGAACCAGAATCACAAAATATTTGATCCATTATATATTTATAAAACTGTCTTGACAGAGACAAAGGGGAAATGAATGAAAGACAAAGAGGCCTTCTTCCAAAGAGAATAATTTATTCATTTTCTGTATCCAAATTGAAATAGCAGCATTTAAAATTTTTTTCTAATGATAATCTTTTTAGTGTAAAAAAACTTAAGCAGATACTTGAATGCAAGGTCATAGACTTAAGTCTCACTTTATTTTCAGAATTTATATTAGGAATCTAGATCAAAAAAACAACTATGTTAAAATGTTTTAGCTTTATAACAAGATGAAGCATTAATAATAGCAAATAGTTCAGAAAACAAAGCAGCCTTATCAGTTAGGAATTTTAAAAATCTATTCTCCAGCTAAGATGGCCAATTCACAAAGCATTAAAATTTGACTGAGCTCTGCTCTAGACTACTGAAGTACTGGAATCTCTTGTTTTATAAATATGTGGTTTAATGCAGATCAAATTTATTAATCATTTTTGAAACTATGTATCTGGAAAATAAATTCTATAATAATAAATAATTTATATTTTATTGAAAATATTAGGTATGGCTAATTTCCAGTTTTTCCAGAGCATATTTACTCTCTCATTTCTAGTTTTAATGTTAATGTTTCCTGACCTCACCATAATTTGTTTATCATGGGAAGGTAACATTTCTATAGCCTCAATAGGTACTTACAAGAAGCTTAATTACCACTGCAATCTGGATTAACTTAATTATGTTCAAATGAATATTGATTGGCATGAGCAGTATAATTAGGACATTTCTCAAAGCAAAATCAGCTTCAAATATTTCCTTTGTTTATCTCCCCTATATTTAACCTTCTCACAAAATTAGAAACATTTAAATATAAAATAATAAGTACTTATTTCTACAAAGGTATATGTTTATAATCTTCGTCCAATGGCAAATAACAGATTGTAGAAAAGAAAATCCAAAACAATTATATAATTTTCTTAAAGGGAATTGGCCCTTAACTAATTTGTCTAAATGGGGTGATCAATTACCACCTTTTTGTAAGCCAGTAGATCTTTACAATAGGGTGATGCTTGTTTGAACATAAAAATAATGATAGCAGCTATAGGTCTGCAAGTTAAATTCAAATCATCATACCATGAAAGCAAAATTGTGCTAATCATGTCTTTATGGTACAATATTGGAGCAGAGGGACAAAAGTAAGCCAGATTAAAAAAAAATACACACACACACACACACACAGGATTAAGAAATAGAGAAGTAACTTCCTATGCATCTTTCCAGCCTCTTTCTGCTCCTTAAACTAGCAGCAGGTTATAAATGAAAAAAAAAAATTGCCAGTAGGGAATGTAAAATTTAAGAAACATTAACATATTTTATCTTGGCACCATCTAATGTACTATTGTACCCCTGACATTTTATCTAAGGGAGATTTGTTGATAAATTTAGTCATACTTTTCCATATACCATGGTATATCTGATTAAAGCCATAACTCATATAAATCTAATATCCTCACAATTATCTGTTATGAATTGTAAAAGTTGTTGTGCTCTGTTGCCAAATATTTTCATTTCGTGTCCTTCCTATTCAATGGTGTGTTACCATTTACTACTTTGTGCTTGGTGGGTTATCTCACTTACTTAAGCCAATTAATTTCAAGAGGCAATAGTGTGAGTCACTGCCAGACTGGAGCATTTTATTTCCAATCAATAAACCTACTGTGATCTCTTTCCCTCTACCAAAGTGACAGGGAAAAAAAAAGCAACCTGGTTGTCACTCTAATACCCTAGATCCCTGGAGTTAAGAGATATGAAGCACAGTCCCTAATTTGTCTGAAATGGACATGGAACAAAAGTGAGAAATTAACCCTTGCTGTTAGGTATCTACGAGCAGGTCACTGCTGTTTTAGGGTTACATTATTATCCCCTTGTAGCTAAACCTGAGTGATACCTGAAATAATTGAACAACACTCTACAGAACTATCTATATGCCTAGCACTATTCTAGTCAGGATAAGGATGTTGGTGACCAAGACTACCAAACCACATGCAACAGTAGATAACCCATAATAAATAATTTTTAATATATAAACAATTTTAATATAAGTTCAATGATGTATAAGTACTATAGATTAATTAAAGGAGGGCGATGGTAAGGAGCAAGCAAAGAAGGTGTCCTGAAATAGTGATGTTTGAACTGAGAAAAGATCATAAAGAAGTAGCAATATTAAAATCTGGATAAAGCACATTTTAGATATAGGAAAACAATTTCTACAATGGAAACTATTATGGTGAATTGAGGAGACAGTACAAATTCCCATTTGGCTGAGGATGCCTGGAGAAAAGTATAAAATTAGATTAGAGAGAGAGATGGGATCAGTGGGTGTAGGACTGTGTATAGCAAAGGAAGTAGTTTGCCAAAGAAATTTATTAGAATGTTACAATAAGCTGGGAAATGTTCTCATCCAATCTATGGTTTGAGAAGATTATCTGCTGTATTTCAGAAAATTAATTTTGGACAAGGGGAAAAATGTAAGGAAGATCCCTATGGTAGGATGCAGTATATATTAGGCTATTGGCTCAAAATAGCTTTTTATAATAGAAATATTGAGAAAGAGAGGAATTTGGGTTATATTTGGAGGTAACACAGAAAGTACATCCCATAATTTGGGCTGACTGCTGTCAATGAATAGACTAGAAGGATCAATGTTAAGTGTTTGGCCTAAAAAAATATGTATATGGTGGTGTAATTTTGGAGACTGGGGTAAGGAGAAGATTTGCTTTCATCATGTAGTTACTCAAAAAAAGATTTTCTTTAAACCTTAATTATAATAGAAATACAAATTTTCAGAACAGGACAAATAATACAACTTTTCTCCTTCTAAGTACATGCCAGGCTATCACATAGCAAAATCCATAGAAGATTTGCCTCAAGAACATCTCATCCTGCTAGAATATGCCTTCAATATACTAAGGACAGACACAGTAGCATTTAGATGAGTAAATATGATATACATAAATACATCAAATATATACCATTAAGTATTAATGTTAAAATATCAATAATAGTATGAACATTGATATAATACTATTACTAATAGTTATTTAAAATTAATTTGGGCCCAATTCTTTTGAAATCATTTTTACATGCTTTTACAAGCCTTTTCAATGCCACTATAAGGCCAGGATAATTAGCTTTATATGAGAATACAGAAAACATCATCAAAAATGTTTAGCCAACTTGCTAATAAACAATAAGTTTGTGGCAGAAATGCTACAAAAATTCAAAATAGTGAAGAGTAAACTAGTAAATTTGGTATCATAACATACTACAGTTTACTAATATTTCATTCATGGAATACCATCACACATTGGAAAACAGAGAGCAAGGTCAAAAGAGAAGAAAGATGAGAACAATAAATCACAAAACTGTCCCATTTGATTTCTTATTTGCAGATAAAACTACAGATACTGTAGCTCCAGAAGATAAATACACATTAAAGTCTCAGAAAAGAAAAAAAAAAAATAACAACCAGAAACATATGATGAAGATTTTTAAAGTATATCCTACAATATGACACTTAACATCTCCATTCTAGTGAAATTCAGATATAGGAAATCC
The DNA here is from genome assembly GCA_008750895.1 of Mirza zaza. NCBI lineage: Eukaryota > Metazoa > Chordata > Mammalia > Primates > Cheirogaleidae > Mirza > Mirza zaza. Next base: position 132,333 of record VSMD01027715.1, on the reverse strand, counting down.
AAAAATAACTTTTAATTTTGTTTAATTTTTTTAAGTGGCAATATGTTACCCAGGGATGTGTAAACATAAAAAGCTGTATCAATTTATTCATAGTTGGGTGTAGGTAGAGGAAAAGTTTGTGTGAGAAAAAGCAAAGGGATGAAAGTGTTTGCCATAATTCCTAATTCTCCAAAACTAGGAATTTGGTTACTTTTTAAAATCCCATGTTCTTTAAGACTATTTCTATGACTTGCTTTGTTGAATCACAGTATGGGATGTCTGAACTCCTTTAAGTGCTATTTCCCAGGATAATAGGTATATTTTTCACATGGTATTGATACTGCTTTCAATCTTGAGAAATTGTAGTTGTCAGGAGAAAGAAATATCATATCACAAAAAAGTCTGCTTGGCATGTGATATTTTTATTTTTATGGGGCAAGACAATATGTTTTGTCATGCTTACTTAAAATTCAGTTTCTATCAAAACTAACAAATTCCAGTTAAAATGAATTAAATAGGAAAAGCGTTTTTATTTCCAACAGTTAAAAATATATTTCCAGGTGTTACAATTAACGTCTAGAAGTTAACATTAACTATATGATTATAAATAAAATTGATTAAATCAAAGTAAGTTTGGTTGTGTAACTATGGATCTCGCCAGCCAAAAGTTCACACATTTAACGCTATGACATAATTTGAATATTTTTTGTAAATTATATGTTAAGGAATCAAAATAATAATACTAATAGTTATTGTTGTTATTAATATATTTATGAGAATATCCAATTGCTCCAGAAATCTTGATTGCAAATATCAATCATTTTCCAAATAAATTGTACTGGTAACACTGCTATAAATAAAGTGACAGTATATGTGTCTATTCTGTTCTTTTGGTCATTTTATCTATCTTTGTAAATTCCACTTTATTACAATGACTAGTTTTAATAACATTTTAAATCTGGTAGTAACTTGGTCCTTTAAATTGCCATTTAAACTTTATAACCAGACAGTAAATCCCCTTTGGGGGAATAAAAGCCTTCTGATGATTTGCTTGAGACTTTATTAAATCTATAAAATATTTGAAAGTTAAGCAAGAGCCTTCTAAATAACTAAATGTTTAACCATATTTAGCCTTTCAACTCTTGAACATGATATGCCTGTTTATTCATGTATGATTCTTTAATTTTCATAGAAAAAATTTTTAATGTGCTTTGGATTTTTCTATCTGACATAGGAATTATTTAACAAATTTTACTTAATTTGAAAATATTTGGTGAATGGCACTTTATTTATTTCCAATGTAAATCCACTGTGGTCAGAGAATTCCGCCTGAGTGTAATTTGTTGAGGTGTGTGTGTGTTTTTCATAGTCCAACATGTGATCAATATTAGTAAGTAAGGACTTTTTTTGCAGGTTTTGAATACAGTATTCTAAACATACATACAAAGTAAATTGATTAAGCATGCATTTAGAGTATATACATATATATACATCATAATATTTTTCTGCTTGTTTTATCTGCCACTGAAAGAGGTTCATTCAAATATTTAATTATGTGTGTTGATTTTTATATTACTCTTTTTAATTCTGTCACTATTTTTGTTTGTTTTACAGAATTCAAATGTATGTTACTAGGAGCATAGAGTTTTAGGAATGTTAGGGTTCCTATTGATTGAACTGTAAATCATTATTCCTTTTCCCTTGAACAACATATTTGGTTTTATTACATATGTGTTTTGTTATTAATAGAATCATACAACCCTTCTATTGATTAGCATTTACAATATAAACCTACATAAATATAACATTTTCTTTCCTTTTAGTTTTAATCTATCATTATTCTTATATGTACAATGTCTCTTGTAACCAGTGCAGTTACACTGATTTCCTTAATCACATTTAGAAATCTTTGACTTTTGAAAAAATGTCTATCTGTGGATAATTATTAAACATACAAAAGAGATGAAAATAAAAAAAAAAAAGAGCCACTGGTTGCCTTCGCCAAGTCCCCTCCCATGTTAATGTTGTAAATTTATCAAAAAAAAAAAAGTCTAGATTCAGCTTTCCAAGAAAAATCTCTTCCTTGTATTTAAAGTTAACTCCTCTACACTTTATTTCTTCCACACCCACAATTGTCTTAAAAAATAACATAGTTTAATGTTTCCATTTATTTTTAGTTATTAGAGTAGGAGCAGTGACCTGATGCTACTTCCAACACTGTACTGGGACACAAAATTTATTCACATTTAAATCGTATGACATTTAGAAATCTTTCCATTCTCTAAAATAATTAATTAACTGTGTAAGTGCAAATGTCCTGGATTCTTGTAATATATTTTATAAGATAATATATAATAATTCAAAGGATAAATACATTGTTTCAAATGATTACTATTATTATTCAGAAAAGCACCTATTAACTTTTTAATTATTTTATTTTTAATTATTATGGGTACAAAATAGTTGTATGTATTTATAGAGTGCATGTGATGTTTTGATACAGGCATACAATTTGAATTATTCTGGTCAGAATAATTGGGGTATCCATCACTGCAGGCATTTATCGTTTCCTTGTGTTAGGAACATTCCAATTTCACTTATAGTTATTTTAAAGTATACCCTAATTCATAGTTGACTTTTTATTAGTTTTTGTCTATTTAAACATTATTTGCAGCTGTGAAAGTATATTTACAGTTGCTTATTTTCTTATTCCTCTATTCGATTTTCCTAGTAATCAGAGCTTAGATATGAGAGAAAGATGATAAGGATAAACTACTGTTGTAGCCTCTAAACTAAGGAACCTTGTGTGGTTTCACAGTAATCAAAAGTAGGAGCTTGAGAAGTTAGCCCTATACATGCTAAATTCCTCTTATGTCTTTTTCACTTTCTGCAAGATCCCTGAAATTCCATACTAAAGTCTTTACCATTTAGATTCCATATTTTATGGTTGTAATGTGTAGAGACCATATAAAACAGAAAATAATTAAAATATTACTAAGGCAATTTAGTTTGTGGGGACAAAATGAATGGTAAACAGTTGTGGGCTCAAAGGATTGGACAAAAGAAGTGGGGGAGTTTGAAGAAAGAGAAAAGGGAAATTAATAAAGGACGCTGGGGGTTGTAAAAAAGGTCTGCAGAATTGTTTAAAGTGACAGCAACCTGTGTCTCAAATTAGCAAATTCATATCTCATTAGTTAAATTTCCAAACAGTTGTACACTATATGTTTCTTGGCATGATATATGCAAAATATTAACAACATATCCAAAGCATAGAGATAAAACCTTTGCTGCCAATGATTTTAAATGAAATGAAAAACATAATGCAAGAACGAGCACAAAAATTTGGTTGCTAACCAAATTTGTATAGTGTTATTGACATCTCTAGAAGTATGAAGCATATGCTAGAATAAGTGAATTTGTTGAACTAAGAAAGCATTAAACATGAACAGGGGAAGGGGAATAAGGAAAATTTAACAGAGACAAATATTCCTCACCCAGAAATTTTAAATGTCTTTTTTTCTGAGATTATACTCTGTATTCCTAATTTTTCAATAATGTAGTATAGTGTTATCAAAATTAATTATTTCGTTAAACTTTTAAAAACTTTTTATTAGTTTTACTTTGTAAAGATTTTGGCATGTGGAAAATTTTTACTCCAAGTGTTATTTTTTCTTAATTTTAAATGGAACGTAGGTCTCTATTAACAGATTTAGTAGCTAAATTATTGCCACCTTAAAGTCACAAAAGACTTTTCATATCCTTTAATGCCAATTACTAAGTCGTTTGCTTTCTCACCTGGCTTTCTTTTCCTTTTCTGTTAAATCACAACTCATTGTGCCACACTGGGATCTTCTCATTAACACTTTTGACACATATAATTAGCATATTATTCATTATTTTTTTATCTAATTGCTTACTCAAAAAGGTTAACACACACACACACAGTTATACACACACACACACACACACACACATTCTGTTGTAGTTACCAAAAATTGTTAAGCATGTGTCTTATGACTTTCTTTAGAATATCAACTTATCTGGGGGCAAGCAATATGACAAATTTGATTTGTAGCTAGATGGAAGTTATCATGGTTTGGAGGACACTAGAATATACTTCTAAAGTTTATATATATAATACGTAACATAATACACATATTATATATAATGTAATATATATATAATTTATATTTCCTTCTAAATTATTTTTATTATATATACTTAAGCTTTTTTTAAAACATAACTGTATGTAGCTTCATGTTACAAAAAAATACTAAGAAAAAGGAAAGTTTGGGGAATATTTGAATGTACCTTTCTCAGATATTTATAATCAATATTAGCAAATAATTGGCTCTAATAAGTTATATAAGTTAAACTTTGCTTAAAACATCATTTCGCATGCCATTATGATAGAAGCACTTTTGTTTATATTTTATACATTGTCTGTAGGGATAGCCATCAACACTAGATATTAAGACAAATATACTTTCATAAATACTTGACTATATTTGTTATAAATTCATCATACTTTTATTTTCATAAAATAAACTACTGTATAAAATCTTATTTTATATGCAATCTTATTTTTAAGATTGCACAGAATAATGTTCTATTTTACATAAATTTAAGAACACATATACAAATAACCACATTTTTTTATTACCTCATATTATAGGGGTACAAATATCATTAGGGTTACATATCTTGCCCTTTTCCCCCTCCCCACCCTACTATGCCAGAGCTTCTGTCTTTGGAATATTAAAGAGAGTTAGAGGTTTGGTGATAGAAAAAATTGAACATGATTGCCTTCAAAAATAAATATTTAAAAATGTATTTACCTGTATTTTATATTGTGTGATGTCATTGAGTGCTTAATTTGGTTGAATTAGCTTATACATTCAGAGAAAACTTTATAATTGTGGATAAATTTACCTTCTAGAAGTGGAAAAGAAAACATTTGTAAATATCTAAGAAAACTCCATGTGTGCCTAATGTCAAATGTACTGGGTGGGGGTATAATAAAAGATCATCATCTTATTTCCTCACTTTTTTATTAACTAATATTTGTTAGGAAATAGAAAAGCATATTTCAGCAGTTGTATAACCATTATAATTCTCTCCTTTTCTTCTACCTTCTTCTCTCTGTCTTTCCCTCTCCCTTTTTAAGATATTTTAAGTTTATTTAATCATAAAATTAAATTTAAGAACTCCTTGATTTTCCTTTTTAAAATTATGTTATTGGGATAAAGTATACATACAGAATTTACCATCTGTACCATTTACAAGTATATAAATCAGTGGTAAAAAATACATTTATATTCTTTTTTTCCTTTCCTCTCCCCCTCTCCATTTCTCTTTTCCAGCCTCTGGTAACAATCTATCTAGTCTCCATTTTCATGAAATCCCCTTTTTTTAATTCTCACACAGGAATGACAAAATGCGATAGTTGTCTTTCTGTGCTTGGCTTATTTTACTTAACATAATGGTCTCCAGTCTATACATGTTACAGCAAATGACAGAAATTTATTTTTGTATAGTTGAATAATATTTCCTTGTGTACTACATTTTCTTTATCCATCCATCCATTTATGGGCACTAAGGTTGATTCCACATTTTGGCTATTGTGACTAGTGCTGCAATAAACATGGAGTGCAAATACCTTTTTGATATATTGATTTCCTTTATTTTGGATATGTACCCAGCAGTGGAATTGCTGGATCATATGGAACTTCCATTTTTAGTTTTTGATAAACCTCCATACTCTTCACCAGACTGGCTGTACTAATTTAAATTCCCACCAAAAGTGTATGAGGGTTTACCTTTCTCTACGTTCTTGGCAGCATCTGCTATTGCCTCTCTTTTCAATAATAATAATAATAATTATCTGAGGTTAGATGGCATCACACTGTGGTTTTACAATGCATTTCTCTGATGATTAGTGATGGGGAGCATTTTTTCCACATAACAATTGGACATTTGTATGTTTTCTTTTGGGAAATATCTGCTCAGATTTCTTGACTATTTTTACATCAGATTATATATATATTTTTTCTTTTTTGGCTGTTGAGTTGTTTGAGGTCTTATGTATTCTGTTTGTTAATCCTTTCTCAGATGGATAGTTTGCAAGAGTATTTTCTCCCATACTGTGAGTGGGTTATATATTCATTATATTGATTGTTTTCTTTGAAGTGCAGATGCAGAAGCTTTTTCACTTGATGGAATCTCAATTGTCTATTTCTGTTTTGGTTGCCTGTGTTGCAATTTTAAATAAGAAAGCTTGGCCCATCCCAATGTCCTGGAGCATTTCCTCAAAATTTTCTTCTAGTAGTTTCATATGTTTGAATTTTAGATTAATATCTTTAATCCATTTTGATTTGTTTTTGTGCATGGTGAGTGATAGAGGTCAAGTTTCATTCTTCTACAAATATATATCTAGTTTTCCCAGCACCATTTATAATAAAGACCGTTTTTCTACATCATAAGGTCTTAGTGTCTTAGTCAAATACATGTTGGTTTTAAATGTATGGATTTATATCTGGGTTACCTATTCTGTTTCATTGGTCTTTGTGTCTGTTTTTATGCCTGCACCATGCTGTTTTGGTTACCATAGCTTTGTAATAAATTTCGAAGTCAGGTAGTGTGACACCTCCACTTTAGTTCTTTATGCTCAAAATTACTTTAGTTTTAAAGGGTCTTTTGTAGTTTTATATAAATATCAGAATTTTTTTTCTATTGCTGTGAAGAATGTCCTTGGTATTTTGATAGCTTTTGTTCCAATGATCTGTCCATTACCAGAGAGTGGGGCTATTAAAATTTCTTACTATTCTTATGCTGCAGCCTATCTCTCTGTTTAGGTCTTATCAATGTTTGCTTTATACAGTTGGGAGCTCCACTGTTGAGTGCATAAATATTTATAATTGTTATGTCTTCCTGCTGAATTGACCCCTTTATAATTTTATAGTGACCTTTCTTTTCTTTTTTTTTTTAACAGTCTTTGATTTGTAGTCTATTTTATCTTATATGAGTATAGCTACTGCTGTTCTTTTTTTGTTTTCCACTTCATGGAGTATTTTTTTCCAGTCTTTCACTTTCAGCTTATGTTTGTCTTTATAGGTGAAATAGGTTTCTTGACAGCAACACATTGTTTGGTCTTCTTTCATTATCCATTTAGCCACTCTGCTTATTATTGGGAAAATTGAGGACATTTATATTCAAGGTTATTATTGGTAAGTAAGGACTTATTATTGCCATTTTGTCCCTTATGTTCTTTTCTTTATTTCTCTCTTTCTTTTCTTTTCTTTTTTTTTTTTTTTTTGAGACTCCTCTCCTCCTTTCTTTCTTACTGCATTCATTTGTAGTTAGGTGAATATCTCTAGTAATGTTTTAATTTTTTTGTTTTTTACTTTGGTGAATCTAAGTTTTCATGCTCTGCTTACCAAGAGACTTACAAAAAACATTTGACAGACATAAGACTTTATTGTATGACAATGTATTTTAGAAAACAATAAAAGAAGAGAAACAAAGGTAAAAAAAAAAAAAAAAAAAACCCTAAAAAACTTCTACACTTAACTCCATTGTCCTCCATATTTTCACTTTTAATAGTCACAATTTACATGTTTTGAATTACCTATCTCTTGAAAGTTTGCTTCAGCTGTTATTGTTTTTGATAGGTTTGTCTTTTGAGCGTTATACTAAAGTTATAGGTGGATTTCATACCACAAATACAGTAATAAAGCATTCTGGGTTGCTGGAGATGATCTTGGTACTATATATTTTTTTCTGGTTTTATTTTGTATGTGTGCATGCAGACAGAAAGCCAACCTGGGTCTACATCTCCCTCTATTCCTTGATAGTTCTACTAATAACATTCTTATTTTCCCAGTTGCAATAAAAAGAGCTTTCTATAAATTTCTTAACTAAATTATTTAGAATAATATAACTACTTGCATTATGTCCGTTATTAAAGAGAGCCATTTATAGAGGGATTCTCTATGAATCCTTCCCTTTTAAATCATAAACCACCAAAACAGACCAAGTTTTGTGCTGAGTGATGTTATTAAACAGAGAAACATAGCTAGCATGGACCAGAGACTAGCCAAAGAGGCTTTGAAAAGTATTCTTAAAAAGTTTATTTGGTAAGTAATCCTTGCTTTGTATTTATATCTCAAACTTCAAGGAAGAATATGAACAAAATATATTAGCCTGGAGATGATCAACAAGGAGGTGATAATTCTTCACCATACCATGTCAGACTATGTTCTGGAGTAATACATCTTTTTCCAAAACTGAGATTGATAGAGTGTTTTTGACCTAAGTATACAATATGTATGTGTCCAGGTGATAGAAATAAAGAGTGGGGAGAGGGACAGTTGTGTTTCCATAAGTAGTGACGTGAATCTTACCTACTGGCTTTATTATCCTCTCTGTACTCCCCTCTAGCTGAGGATTACAGTATCTTTAATCTTCCACATCATATCTGTCATATTGAAATGCATTGAATTCAATATGTTTTTAAGTATGTTATATTTCTTTATTCACGTTACATCTTCTATTTTTCACTTGACGCTGTGATTATTTTTCAGGTCAACAATTATAATCTTAGCAGCTAGATTAATTGAACATAATAACAGAATTTTAAAAAGAAATTAGGCCCTATTTTTTAAAATGGAAACAAGCAAAACTTGCTCTGGTAAACATTAAACTGACTTATTGTAACATCTGCATTTAAACCACTTGTCAGCTCACATAGCTTCTGTGAAAAGATTGACAATATCAGTAGTGACAGGTTCTGAGGAATCCATGTAATATTCTAATAGCCATGTAAGACAGAAGTCTGGTAAGCAGGTGGTAAAACACAACTGTTAAATGTGCATCTTAAGCTCATTAAGAATATCTAGGAGTGAGAAAATAAAAACGACAAATTATGGTTACTAAGCAAAAATAAAAACAAGACCATCCAGTTTATCTCTTCTCAAAGACCAAAACTATTTTTTATTGTTTTAGGGAAAAATTTTGCTATACTCAAAGAGATCATGTTATTAATATTATGTTATTTAAAAATATTCACTTTAAATAAATTAGTAAGACCTAATTAACCTTCCTATTAAAATACATAGATATAAAAGATAAATGTGTATGTTCATTAGTTTTAGAAGTGGATAGCTATAGCTTTTACAATTCATTCATTTTAAAACATTGAATTTATTAGTCAATTTTCCATTTTATTTTGATTCAAAGAGCAATTATTAAAATAGTTTTGGTATTTATTTCCTATATAACCCTAAGAAGCTTTAGGATTGCATTGTCATTGTGGGTTAAAATAAAATTATTGGAATTTTTCATTTGACTGCTTTATACAAAATATAGTAATTATTATTAAGCATCATACTGAAAGATGTTTAGGGTAAATCTCACTAAGTTTGTATGAAAAACATTAACCCAACTTTCTGTAAAACAATTCTTTCAAATGAGAATCCTAATAATATTTATTTTACATTGTTTTTATGAATATTACATTGAAATATATGACAAAGACTTAGTATAATGAGTGATAAAAAGTAAGAGTTAAAATATTGGTTAAAATTAACTAAGTTTCTCAACTAAATTATGTATTTAAAGTTGTTCTGAGTTTGTAGATTTGTAAATTTCCCTGAGTAATTACTTATTGCCCCAAATCTATTATTGAATAAGTGTATTTTTATCCTAACAGTTCATTTGTATTTATTTATATGTATGCATATAATTTTGCTTTTAATTAATACTTATTTATGAATTCTTACAAAACACGACTATTCCTCCCTTTACTTCATTTCCTTTGAATTAATTAACAGCTGTTATTTGATATTACACAAGTTTTTGAAATGTTATGCCCCAATGTAATCAATAATATTCATTGAATCTTGCATCCTTATTCAGAAAACCTACACCAGTATCTTTTCAATATATAAGTGATCAAGTCCAATAGTCTTGTGGCAGATTCTTTATAGTGTTCTAGATATAAGATCATATTGATCACAAAGAGTGATAGTTTGCCCTCTTCTGCCCCCAACTGGAAACACTTGATTTCATTCTCTTCTCTGGTTGCTTTGGCTAGGACTTCCAGCACTATGTTAAATAGGAGTGGTGGTACAGGGCACCCTTGTCTAGTTCCAGTGCTAAGAAGGAATACTTTCAATATTTCCCAGTTCAGTATGATATTGGCTGTGGCTTTTATCATTCTAAGGTATGTTCTGTCTATGCCTATTTTGTTAAGCGTTTTCATCATAAAAGTGTGCTGAATTTTGTCAAATGACTTTATGCATCTATTGAGAGGATCGTATGGTTTTTATTATTATTTCTATTTATGTGATGAATTACATTTATAGATATGTGTATGTTGAATCACTTTTGCATCTCTGGGATGAAGCCCACTTGGTCACAAAAGATTACTTTTTGATGAGCATCTATTCGATTTGCTAGGATATTATTGAGAATTTTGCATTTATATTCACAAGAGATATTGGTCTATCTTTTATTATTGGATTCTTTCCTGGCTTTGGTATCAAGGTGATATTGGTTTCATACAATATATTGAGGAGGATTCCTTCCTTCTCAATGTTATGAAATAATTTTTGCAGGATAGGTACCAGTTCTTCTTTGAAAAGTCTGGCAAAATTTGAGTGTGAAACCATCTGGTCTGGGACTTTTTTTGTTGGAAGATATATTATTTCTGATATTGGAACAGTCAGGAATTCTATTTCTTCCTGATTAAGCCTAAGGAGGCTATGCATTTCTACAAATTTGTCAATTTCCTTAATATTTTGAGGTTTATGTGCATAGAGATTTTTATAGTATTCAGAGATGATAAAAATTCATCAGAGTCTCAGGTTACAAAATCAATGTACATAAATCAGTAGCATTTATATACACCAAGAGCAGTCAAGCTGAGAACAAAATCAAAGACTTAACAGCTTTCACAATAGTAACAAACAAAATAAAATACCTAGAAATATATTTCACTAAGAAGGTGAATGACTTCTACAGGGAGAACTATGAAATATTGAAGAAGAAAATAGCAGAGGATATAAACAGATGGAAAACCATACCTGCTCCTGATTTGGCAGAATCAACATTCTTAAAATGTTTATGCTACCCAAATGGATCTACATCCCTATTAAAATACGAACATTATTTTTTAAAATCTAAAAAAATAATTCTATGCTTCATAAGGAACAAGAGAAGACCCTCTGTAACCAAAGCAACCTTAAGCAAAAAAATAAAAAAAAATAAATAATAAATAAACAAACAAGCAAACAAAATAACAAAAACAAATTAGGAGGAATCAATTTATAATGCCAGATTTCAAGCTATAGTATAAGGCTATAGTCACCAAAGCAGCATGGCACTGGCACAAGAACAGAGATATAGACCAATGGAGCAGAACAGAGAATCTAGATATAAAACCATCCACATATTGATAACTGATCTTTGACAAAGCAGACAAAAACAAACACTGGGGCAAATAAGCCCTATTCAATAAATGGTACTGGGAAAATTGGATAGTCACATGTAGAAGACTGAAATGGGATTTGCACCTCTCACCTCACACAAAAATCAACTCATGATACAAAAGAGACAACCCTAAGGCATGAAGCCATAAGAATTCTAGAAGAAAATGTTGGAAAAACTCTCATAGACATAAGCTTAGGCAAAGAATTTATGAAGAGTACACTCAAAGAAATCACAGCAACAACAAAAATAAATTAATGAGGCCTGATCAAATTATTCTGCACAGCCAAGGAAACTAGGACTAGAGTGAATAGACAAAGTACAGAATGAAAGAAAACATTTGCACGCTATACATCCAATAAAGAGCTGATAACTAGAATCCATAAAGAACCCAAGAAAATCAGCAAGAAAAAAATAGAACTCCTCCATTAAAAAGTGGGCAAAGAACATGAACAGAAACTTTTTAAGAGAAGATAGACTAATGTCAAACAAACATACGAAAAAATGCTCAACATCTCTAATCATCAGGGAAATGCAAATTAAAACCACAATGAGATATCACTTAACTCCAGTGAGAAAGGCCTTTATCAAAAAGTCCTAAAACAATAAATTTGATGTAGATGAGGGGACATAGGAACACTCATACACTGCTGGTGGGACTGCAAGCTAGTACAACCTTTGTAGAAATCAATTGGAGATATCTCAAAGAGATACATGTAGATCTACCACCCTTTGATCCAGGAATCCCAGTACTGAATATTTACCCAAGAAAAAGAATACATTCTATAAAAAAGACATCTGTCATTGAATGCTTATGGTAGTAAAAATCACAATTGCAAAGATGTGGAAACAACCCAAGTGCCCATAAATACATGAGTGGATTAATAAAATGTGGCATATATGTGTGTGTGTGTATATATATATATATATATATATATATATATATAATGGAGTACTACTTGGCCATGAAAAATAGTGAACTAATACCTCTTGTATCATCCTGGATGGAGCTGTAGCACAGTCTTGTGAGTGAAGTATCCCAAGAATGGAAAAACAAGCACCACATGTACTTACTGTTAAATTGGTACAAATTGATCAAAACTTATGTGTATGTGTAGAAGTCACATTCACTGGGGATTGGGCAGGTGGGCGTGGGAAAGAGAGGATGGGAAATCCACACCTAATGGGTAGAGTGCATGCTGTCTGGGGGATAGGCACACTTGTAGCTTTGCCATGGTCAGTGCAAAGGCAATTTATGTGACCAAAGTATTTGTACCAGCGTCACATGTACTCACTAGGAAATTGCTTTCATTGATCAACACCCTAAGTGCACATATGGGAAGAACATTTATCAGGCATTGAGCAGATGGGAGCGGAGAAGAGGATATGGGTATATACATGCATAATGAGTGCAATGTGCAGACCATCTGTGGGATGGACATGCTTGAAGCTCTGACTGGGGTTGGGGAAGAGGCAACATATATAACCTAGACATTTGTACCCCATAATATGCTGAAGTAAAAAAAAAATAAACAAAGAAGAAAGTCTTCAAGGTCATGATGGCAGAATGTTAATATACTTAGGGTAAGGGTTAAAAGTAGGAAATTCTGAGAAGAAAGAATTTTTGTTACAAATGCAGAATGTAAATTTTAGAAATAGTATGACATAATAAACAAGCACATAAAAAATACGACAGTTTTCAAAGTTAAAAACAAACAGACAACACTGATTGGGAAAATTAGCCAAAAGAACTATTTGGGGAAATAATCATTTTATTAGCAATGAATAGTTTCAAATTTTATCTCTTATTATATATAGTAATTTTTGATTTATAACAAATGCTGTAGTTATTTGACTCCTTAAGCATATTTTATTTTTTATTTTTAAATGTACTTTTATTTTTTTCTAATCTATGATTATCATTACTTTTTATTCTGTTATTTTAACAAATTTCATTTGTATTTGTCAGGCAGTATGAAAGATAACAGACCATAAGAAGAGATTCAGTTAACATAAATTAAATGTTCAACATTCTTGTATACATATGTAAAAATATTGCTGAACCAAAGCAAGTATAATTCTTTAAAGATTTTTAGAGACTAGGAAAAGTCCACAATAGATGTTTGCATTCACTCATGATGAAATGATAGAAAGAAAATTTACTCTGCCAAGCTAAACAATTAGAATATCTAAAATACATTTAAAAACTGATTTTGGGGCAGCTGAAAATAGAAAGTTTAGGACAGTGATCCCTGAGAGAAGAAATGCCATGAGCACTATAATTATTCGAGCTCATTGCTTGGAGAGTTTCCAAGTACTGTACAGGAAAAGGATGATCAAAGAGATCTCTGGGATTTCTCTATGCTAAATTGTAAATATTCAACATATGAAAATGCAAAAAACACCAGAATGGCAAGGGCAAACTATTGGAATGATAGTAGTTATGGTAGAAAAAAGAGCTCTGGTGACATGGATATTCTTGACTATTGGGTCGACTTAGTATACACAACTTATCTAGGAAAACAATACAAATTGTGGCAAAATTACTAGAAAGCATTAGGAGGAATAACATGTAGCACTTAAATGCAGCCAGAAGTGTTTGGCTTTCTCACCAATCAGAGTTGAACAACTTCAAATTGGACAGTATATTTTGGTTTTAGTATTTTATTTCACCTTTATCTGACTTTAAAATCAATCCTCAAAGGATAAAATTGATTTTAAGTAACTTAATTATATTAAAATTCCTAAAATGTTGAAAAAATTTAAGTATCACGAAATGTAAAGTTTACCATATCTAGAATTCAATCAGAATTACCAGGTATGTGATAAAAATAAGAAATATATGACTCAAAATTAGAATAAAAGCCAATTTAACAGAGGGCATAAGTAAAGAGCAACAAAGATAATATAGAATATGTGTCATGTTACACAATGCAAGTCAGTAAGCAATGCAAGGAAATTGCTATAAGGCAGAAAGAAAAAGTTTACAATCAAGAAATCTTAACTGAGAAATATAGATTTTAAAAAATAAAGACAAAATGAAAATTTGAATGCAGATGTATTTATTTTAAAATGACATTTTTCCCCTTTGGGTAGGTGCCTAGTAATGGGATTGCTGGATCAAATCGTAGTTCTACTTGTAGCTCTTTGAGATATCTCCATATTACTTTCCATAGAGGTTGTACTAGTTTGCAGTCCCACCAGCAGTGTATAAGTGTTCCTATCTCTCCACATCCACACCAACATTTGTTGTTTTGTGACTTTTTGATAAAAGCCATTCTCACTGGAGTGAAGTGATATCACATTGTGGTTTTGATTTGCATTTACATAAAGACCAGAGATGTCGAACATTTTTTCATATGTTTGTTGGCCATTATTCTGTCTTCTTTTGCAAAGTTTGTTCATGTCCTTCACTCACTTTTTAATTGGGTTGTTTGATTATTTCTTGTTAATTTTCTTAAATTGTATATAGAGTCTAGTTATCAGCTCTTTATCAGATGTGTAGCATGCAAATATTATCAGCATAATTCATAATTGCAAAGATGTGGAAACAACCCAAGTGCTCATCAATACATGAGTGGATTAATAAAATGTGATATATGTGTACCACAGAGCACTACTCAACCATGAAAAACAATGGTGAACTAGCACCTCTTGTATTATCCTGATTGGAGCTAGAGCCCACTCTTCAAAATGAACTATTACAAGAATCAAAAAATAACACCATATGTACTCACCATCAAATTGGTACTAACTAATCAACACTTAGGTGCACACATAGAAGTAATATTTATCAGGTGCTGGGCAGGTAGGAGGGGGGTAGAAGATGGGTAAATGCATAACTAATGGGTGCAGACCACACTGTCTAGGGGATGGGCAAGCTTGCAGCTCTGGCTTGGGCAATACACAGGCAATATATGTAACCAAAGTTTTTGTACCCTCATAATATTCTGAATGTAAAAAAGAGAAAAGAAAGAAAAAATAAAAACTACTCAATATACAAAGGGCTGAAAGAATTAATTGCAATCATATAAGTCTTACAGAAAATATTGATAATATTTCTTAGGTAAATATAGAAAAAGAATATATAGGAGGAAATGTGGAAGTCTACAAAGCATGAGAATTGTCAAATATATGAGTACACTTAAAATACTTTTTGACTCTTGTCTTCAGTCTTATTATATAATCATTGAATATTTAGAAAAATATATTGATAATGGAATATAGGGTATAATATAAAGGTAAACATGAAGCAATACTAAACAGGCCAGGAAAGAGAAAATGAAGAATACCAATGTAGTTTCATTATTTTCAATCGCTATCCCTAATGTGACTATATTTGGAGATAAGGCCTTTAAAGAAGTAATTGAGCTTCAGAGATGTCACAGAGCAGGGTTCTAATCAAACAGGCCTGTTGTACTTATAAGAAGAGCAAGAAATATTAAGGGTGCATGTGCACAGAGAAAAGGTCACATGAAAATACAGCAAGTACAGCAAGAATATGTCCATCTACAAGCCAAGGAAAGAGGCCTCTGGAGAAACCAAATCTGCCTGTTACAGAACACATGAAGGGTTCTGGCCTAAGTCAAGTTACTCACTGCACAAGAAGCCAATTATTGAGACAAAAAAGGATTGGCAAGGAAGGGAGAAGTTTTATCATGGATGACATTATATAGAAGATAGGGGAGACGCCTCAAATCTGTCTCTCTGACTAATGGAGAATAGGAGTTTTTATAAGAGGTTAAGGAATGAGGCTGCGCGCATTGGGGCAGGTTTTGCTAGAATCAGTGCAGGCAGGTAATGTGATTCAAAAGTTACAAGTTAGTGATTAATGGTGAGTCTTGGCATAAAAGAGTCAGTGGCTGGGATCTTCAAAATCTTAATTATTTTTATCTTATAGAAATTTCACCATTTTGGGTAAACTCAAAAGGTCAAGTAGTTAAACAAAAGTTATAGCATTCTGGTTGTCAAGCCCTGCTGGCCTGGGAATCCAAAGAATGACAAATCTACAGGGAAAACATGTATAGGCATTCATTCTGTGTTTGTTTATGGAGCTACTTACAACCTGACACCTTGATCTTGGACATTAAGCTTCCAGAACTGTGAAAAATAAATTTCTGTTGTTTACAACACCTATTCAGTGATTATCTTTATGATGTGCTCTGCAGAATAATATAGTTGGCAAGAAAATTCACTGGAAATTGAATATATTTTCAACAAATGATCTAGGTCAATTAGATACAATATGCAAAAGAAAAATTATGAACCATACTATCCATCATACATAAAATCAACACAGTTTTTGGCAATGGTGAACTGTGTTTCTGTTTGAAGTAGAATTTGTGAATAATTGCATATCTCGACAGTGTTTTTTAATTCTGTCTGTTTAACAGACAGAATGTAAAAGAAGACCAAAGGTGACACTAAATCAACTTATAAAGTAGTTTATATACTTGGTAAAAAAGAGAAGCCATTCAATGATGTAGAAATTGTGAAAGAATGCATCGTCCAAGTTGTAGGATGCTTAGACACCAATAATGTTTCAAAGTACAAGCAACTGCTCCTTTCAAGGAGAATCATAACTGATTGGCAGCATGAATTAGCCTTCAACTTAATAGAACAACTTCATACAATATTTTAAAATGAAAATATATATTATTCAATCACTTTGGATGAATCAACTGATATTACTGACTTAGCACAGTTTTTATATTTCATTCTGATCATAACAGAAGATGTTCTTTGCTACAAAGTGTTATTCACTTTGGGCACTCTTACACACAGAACACGGGGAATAGATATCTTCAACAACTTTGAAAATAAATGTCATGAAATTGAACTGAATTTGGTCAATTTAGTAAATATGTGTATAGACAGTGCACCTTCGATGACAGGAAAACATGAAGGGTTTATTGCACAGATAAAAAAGTATTAACAAATCCATATGCTCTCATTTCTTTTCATTGTGTCTTGCATCAGCAAAATCTCTGTACTAATGCTACTATGTTAAGTGACACTTTGCAACAAGTTATAAATATTGTTAACTATTTTCATGCAAATGCAACCAGCATTGTCAGTTTCATAACATGCTAATGTTGAAGGATGAGGTATTCAGTGTGGATTTGCTGTAGCATCCTAAAGTGTGTTGGTTATCACAGAGACAGGTGTTAGCCAAAATTTTATCTCTGCAAGAACAGATAGTTAAATCTTATTAAGAGAATCAGCAATGTGAATTATCGAAAGAAGATTTCTATAGGAATGCAGCATTTCAGTGTGATATGTCAAATTAAAACAACTTGAATATTTCTTTGCAAGGTAAAACTAACTCTATATATGATATGTGGCAAAAAAAAAATCCAAGCATTTCATAAAAGATATCTTTTTTAAAAACACTTCTTCCAAAGGAAATATCAGAATAACATTTTCCCAGTTAGCAAAGGTCATTCCCAAGATGTGAATTATTTGAAGAATATGCATCTGTTATAGACCATTAATTAGAGAATACAATGAAAGGTTCACAGACTTTGAGAATCATGACATCACACTCAAATTAGCATTTCAGCCTCACCTAATTAATTGATAACACCAAGGCACCTAAAGAACTACAGATGGAATTGATTGAGCTCTCAGTAGATGACATTTTAAAGTCATTGTCTGATGCTAAGAAAGATCTATTGAAATAGGGAAACATGCAGTAGAATACCCACATCTTCAGCAACATGCCTGAAAAGTGCTTTCTTGCTTTTCTACCATTTCTTGCCGTGAATCTACATTCTCTTACCTAATCCAAATCGAGGTGCCTTTAAAGTCACAAATGACTGATACCCATCTAGAGGATCAGATGAAACTGTGAACCTCCATGCTGCATCCAAATATTCAAATGCTTTTCAACAAAAAAATCATTAAAAGTTTATTTAGCTTTTAAATTAACAAATAGTTTTGCGGGTGTTTTGAAATTATTAAGTGCATACCAATTGGATTTTTACAAAAGAATGTTCATTTGTAAGTATATCTAATTGAGTTTTCTTGAATGCAGCCTTATTTGATTACAGCTAAATTAGCGCAGCCTTCCAATATGAAAGGTTTCCCCAACGCTTTTCTAATTAGCACCTTTAAGAAATTTTTTTTTTAAGAGAAAAACATCTCAGGTTAAAAGACTGTAAAGATCACTAACATATTTAAGGATGTCTGAAAGCCTCCTAAGAGAAAATACGTATTCTAAGATTAACCAAATGGAAGAGATTACTCTCCAGTTGGTGGTAGTAGTTTCAGTTAATATGTAGTTATGCTGATTTAAATAAAGGCAATAAAACACAAACTTATTTCAATGCCTAAATATTCTCTGAACATGTTTGAACATCAAATTATAGAATGTTAGATTGGGAATTAAAATAGGAGGAATATAACACTTACCTAACTCTAACTCTTACCAGGGATTTAAATTACTTTTTTCTCTGCTTAGAGAAAGAAAATGAAAACCTATATTCCCTAACTCCAATTTAGTGCTTTTTATAAAAACACCTGGATATATATGGTTTTGTATTTCTACTTTTGCCTGAGTTAAACTGACTGACAAATTGTATGATTAACATATGTGAAATGCATATAATAAATCTATATTTCTGGAAAAATAACTTTCTACTTTACCTATCCCATTCTTATAGAATAATAATAATAAAAAAAAACTTCCCTAAAGATTTTTCTAGCTTTTAAATCATTTGAATTTAGTGAAATGGATTCAGTATTTTACTTCCAACATAAACTGCATAATCTTTCTCATCTCTATTTTATTCCTCATTGCCCAAATGTAATTGACTAAAATAAAATTAGTATAGCAAATTTTTCTTCAGTTTGTTGAAGTTGCAAATAATGATTCCTGAACTAACAGCATTTTTTATAATAATGATATAGATAAAGATCAGCATCATTAGATTATGAAGTATAGTTGTCTGAATATTCTTAGAAAAATAAATTGAAAGTGGTTATTATGACTATCCTCACCACAGTTCCTTGAAAATACACAGAATATCTATTGCAAACTTAGATACAAACCATTACTTTGCTATTAAGCAATTTTAGTCTAAATGTCTATAGTTTAATACAATTATTATCTCGTTACACAAGATGTTTACTTTATGTAGTGTAGCATTCAACTGATTTTCTATTTCAAAAATGAAATATAAATTACAACTTCATCAGACAAAATGTATACTAAATTAAAAGGCATTATATCTTTGAACAGATGAAAGCTAAATTAATAAAGGGTGATAGTGTCTACTAAAATAATCGAAATAACTAAAATAATAAACCTCATCACAGAATCAAGAGTCATTTCAAAAAGTATGAACTTAGAATCCAGACATGTTTTTTGCAATCACTAAAATCACTATGAGAAAATTCTTATTAATTTAGTTGATACATTAATTATGAATATACTGAATAAAAATATACAGATCATATTACAGTTTTTATTATGCTCATGGCCGTTGCTGAAATTTGTGGCATAATTTAAATGATTTCACAAGCATTCATTAAATTATTTTAATTTCACATCTCTAATGAAAGAGAAAATACTCTGCAGCATATATATTATGCAACTATCAAATCAGTCTTAAAAACTGCCTGAGGGATTTCTTGCATAAATGTTTCTTATAAATTAATACAAAAATAAAACTATCTTTTCACATATCTGTTTATACCTTTTTTTATTAAATATAAAACTATATCTGATTTTAAATATGACTAGTGATAGAAATCAATTTTTTTTCTGCCCATAAAAGACACTAAAGTCCTAACCTCCTGTATTTCAGAGTGTGACTTTATTGGGAAATAAGATTATTGTAGGTTTAATTATTTAAGTTCAGATGTATTTATACTAGAATAGTTGGACCCCTAATTCCATGATGAGTTCTTTACAAAAAGACTACATTTAAAGACAGATATGCACATGGAGAACACATGGACAAAGGTAGAGGTTGGAGTTAGGCAGCTGTAAGACAAGGAACACATGTAATTGCCAGCAAACCACCAGAAACTAACAAGCAAGAGGCAAGGAAAGATGGCCCTACAGATTTCAGAGGTAGTATGGTTCTGCCAATACCTTGATTTTGGACTTCTAGCCTCCAGAACTATGAGACAATAAATTAATGTTGTTTTTTTGTCACACACTTTGTTATAGCAGCTTAGGAAATTAATACAAGTGATATTTTCATTTTTTCAGTTCTCGAGGAGACTATGAAATTGGGAAGAAAAAGTGATTCCAAATGTTAATTGGTGATAGATATATAATACACGGACAATATAAAAATGTTTATTTGAATGCTTATATACATGGATTTGTCAACAGCAAATACATTTATCTGTTACTTTCTATGGACAGGCAATTCATAGTAGGTATCTGTTCCAGTGAGAATTTCATCTCTAGTACTTTCAATCCTGTATAAACTACCTTACAAGTTTGAAAGTTAAGTGATTGTTATAGAAGTGATTAGAAGCTCTTCGAAAGAGATACCCATTCCTGTCTTTTGTAATCAAGCTGATATTGTCATTGTATGAGCACATGGAGATTCTTGTCTTCCAGACCTACCCTTGTGCATGTGCTTTTGCCGTATCACCTAAAGTTTCCATTGTCCCAAATTTAGCTCTTTCTTCTAAAGACAAGAGTTATAAAATTATCTAATTGATATCTTATTTTTGGTGTGTACTAGACCTCTCAAAATCAACATGGCCAAAATGGGACTCCAAATTCCCACAATACCCTCACCCTTCTTCACTAGGTCTGTCTTTTCTATTGCTCAGGACATGAGAGAGTAAAGAAGACTGTCTTTGCTTTTGCTTCTGCCTTTACATATTCACATTTTCAATCAACTAAGAGATGCTATTAGCTCAATCTGAAAATACTATCCAAAATCCATCCATTTCTACAAGTAATACAATCCACCATTATTTTTCTCCCGGGATACCATGGGGTACTTTCCTAATTGGTGTCTCACTTCTTCCTTATCTCCTTGTTTAATCTCAACATATTCATCGGAGTAAGCCTTTAAAATATAAGGCAGATGCCTTTCAGCCTGGACAAGATGGCATAGACTCATCTCTCCCTGGTTGTCTCCACTAGATAAAATTATAAACCCTGGTAATAATGAAAGAAAGAAGCAAAGGAAAATTCTGAACCTTGGAAAGAAACAGGCCAAATAGTTAGGAATCCCAAGAACGGAGGAAGGGCATCTTATGGTTATAAGCTCACTGTTTTCTACCAAACCGTCAAGAGAAAGTGGCCCATATGTAGGCTCATTCCTCCCATGAATTGAAGAAGAGTCCAGCCTACAATATCAGGCAAGTATAGCAGTATTAACAAAGGAGATCATTGTACCCTTACCAAAAATAAGTGGCCAGAGGTAAGATGTCTCCCCATGGGCCAGGCTTAAAATGCCCTCCCCAATCCAGAAGTCCTATGGCTTTGTGTCCTCACCACAACAATTTAATGCCAGATCTGTCTTTTTGAGCCTTCCAGAAGACACTAGCCAACTAGTGGAAGTCCAAAAGCCTAAGGCAAAACAAGCACACCCAAACACTATGGAATCTTTCTTTGCCTTTTCCTAGCTACCTTCTGGTTTTTTTACAGGCAATCACGGGTGCTCCTTGTCTTGCATCTGCCTAACTTGAAAAATGATATTGTCATTAGAAACACGACACAGAAGAATAGTCTAGCACCTGTACACTAAAGCTAAATAAATGGATTTCCCATAAAATAAAACAATAAATAAACAGGACCCAGAATCCCTTAACACAATGACCAAAATATCAAGAGCACAATCACAAATCACTTGATGTTTTGGTGAGCCGGCGGTGGGGGGGGAGGAATGGCATGGGCAATATATGTAGCCCTAACAATATTTGTACCCCCATAATATGATAAAATAAAAGGAAAAAAAAGAACCAAGAAAATTACAATTTGAATGAAAAATAAAATCAGATAACACTGGCACTAAAAGGAATCAAATATTAAAATTTTATGGGAAAGATTTTAAAGTAACCATCATACAAATAGTTCAATAAGCAATTATGAATGATTTTGAAACAAATTAAAAAATAGAAAATATTAGCAGAAATAGAAATTATAAAAGAGAATCAAATGGAAACGATAGAACTGAAAAATGAAGTAATAGAAATAAAGAAATCATCAAAATTGATAATATTTATAATCATAAAAAATCCTCAGCAAATTTAAAATAATTAAAAACCATACAGAGAATACAGATTATTTACTCTACCATAATGAAGTCAAACTAGAAGTCAATAACAAAAAGACAAAATGAAAATCTCTACATGCTTGGAAATTAAACACACTTCTAAATAATCAATGTATCAAAGAAGCCTCAAAGAAAATTAGAACAAACAAAAAACCAGAAATATATAGAATAAATGAAAATGAAAACACATCACAAAATATGTAGGATATTGTTACAGCACTGCCAAGAACATTGTATACATTAAAAAAGAAGAAAGAGCTAAAATCAATAACCGAGGTGTGCACATCAAGAAAATGAATAGAAATACTAAATTACTTTATGGCAAAGACTATGCCTTTCTGTCAAGACCAGGAAGAGGGCAAGAATGTCTCCTGTTCCCACTGTTATGTAAAAAGAGCACTAAAGTTTCCAAGTACTACACTAAGGCAAGAAAAAATAAATAAATAAATAAATAAAAGCAAATAGAAGGGAAATAAATAAATAAAACTGCTCCTGTTCGAAGATGACATGATTGTCTGCGTAGAGTCTCAAGGAGTCTACAATAAATCTAGAATTAGCAAGTGAAATCAGCAATGTTGCACAATATATATCATCGACAAATGTATCATTACATTGCTGTATACTAAGTTGACCCCTGAATAGCATGGGTTTGAACTGTGTGGGTCCACTTATATGCATATTTCTTCCGCCTCTGCCGTCCCTAAGACAGAAAGGCCAGCACATTGCTTTTCCTTTTCCTCCTCAGCCTACTCAATGTGACGATGACAAAAATGAGGACCTTTATGATGATCCACTTCTACTTAATATGTACTAAGTATCTTTTTCTTTTTATGACTTTCTTAATGATTTTTTTCCTCTAGCTTACTTATTATAGAAATATGTATAATTCAGTACATCATACATATAACAAAAATATGTGTTAGTCAACTGCTTACGTTATCAGTAAGCCTTCTGGTCATCATAGGCTATTTGCAGACAAGTTTTGGGTGATTCAAAAGTTATATGTGGAATTTGAACTGTGTAGGGCTTTGCACCCCAACCCTCATGTTATGTCAACTATAGTAACAATGAATATATTGAAAACAAAATTAAAAGAACAATGTCATTTACAATTACTTCAACAAAAATGAAATCCTTAAGTATACACTTAAAACATGTATAAGATCTACATCCTGCAAACTACAAAATTCTGATGAAGAAAATCAAAGATGTAAATTAATACAAATATACCATATTAACAGATTGGAAGATTCAATAAAGTAAAGATTCCAGTTCTTCTGAAATTCACTGATAAGTTTAATGAATTCCTAGCAAAATTCCAGTAAGCTATTTTGAGGACATAAACAATCTCGCTGTAAGATTTGTATGAAAAGTCCTGGTCCCTTTTAACTATTATGAAACAATATTGAAAAAGAACAAAGAGGGAGGGATCCCTTTAGCTAATATTATTAATAGGGCCTGCTATATAGCTAGAATGATCAACACAATGTTGTATGGGATGGGAGGGCGGGGAGGGGGTGGTAAACAAATAGGTTAGGAATCTAAAACATAATAAAGGGCCACCCCAGTAGCCTAGTTCTGTAGAACCACTGAAGTGTAATTTCTTCCCATGGAGCAAGGGTTCAATGCATGATTTGATTTCTCTCTGACACTACATCTAACATCATACCACATTCCCATTTACTTTACAGGTATTGGGTGCATTAGTTTTCTTTTAATACCTTGAGTAATCCTTGTGCAGAGATTTTCTAGATGCTCATACATCCGATTAAATCTTACTAGGCACTCTAAGGTCTACATTTACGGGATTCCTTGCAGTTAGTTTTGGTCATGTTACTGCCACTTGAGGTTGGACTTCCAGACTGTTCATAAAGCTACTTGAATGATTTATTTCCTTCATCTTCTTTCTCTTTGCTCCTTTGTTCTTTGGAAGGATGCATGCAGAATTTCCATCAAATGCCTCTCAGAGACCTTTTTAAGGTGAGTATGACTCAGAAGACCTGCCCAGGGTAAAGTGAGAAATGAACTTTTCCTGGGTTGATAGCCTTGGTTACTCTGCCAAATACAAAAACACTCTGCACATCCCAGGACTACTAACTTTGACACACCATTTGTCCGAGATTTTCCTCCAGTTAGGTTTCTCTTGTCTACAATGCTTCCTTCATTTTGGGTCTTTGCTCAAATATTACTTGCTCAAAAATGCAAAAAGACCTTCTTTTATTAACTCTTAGCTAACTTTTTGGTTATTTAGTTTTATCACACCCCAGATTTTTCTTCATAGCACCTGTCATATAACAATGTATGTTTATTTGTGTAGTAATTTTTTGAAATATGTCTTCTCATAAGACTGCACATGTCATACAGTATGATTTTTTTCATTACTCACTGCCTTGTCCCAGAGATAACAAATAGGGGATGAGGTCAGCAAATAGAAGAAACTTTCTTACCACCATTTTATGTATGATGTAGCAAATAAGGTCATCTCCACATAGAAGTACTTGAGTGTGAAAAATAAATAAGAAAAGTATGATAATAAGAAAGAACTACTAAAACAAAACAGACACTTTTGTTAACTGGGAGAAACAAAGATATAGACATACTTAATCAAGGAAAACCATTGATTTAAATTGCAATAAATGAGGTAATAAATTTTCTCCAGCTGAATTCAGTGGTAGAGGATAAATATATTTATGCAGGTGGTTCATTTAAATGAATTTATAGGCCAAAAAAAAAAAAAAGAAGAGGAAGAAAATTCAAAATTGTAGGGGACTAATTCAAGCAATGGCCTGTGTTTTCTGGCTATATTAGGTAAGTTAAATACTATAAAACTAAATGACAGAAGATCTTAACAAAGATATTTAGAGAGAATAAGGAAATGATATAGTTGAATATAGAAACTACAATAATCAAATACATTTTACCATAACTGGTTATATTCAAACACACAGATTAAAAGACCATATGTAGTTCAATAGATTTGATTATAGAAAGAAGAAAAATTGTGGGGCATAAATAAAAACTATGAGAAGAGACTAAATAAATTTTCAAAGTATTTTCACAAGAAATATGAGAGCATTTGGAACTGAATATCACTGGCAATTTTGTTTCAAATAGATATGTATCAATATGATTTCATATTTTTCAATATTCCTATGACATACATTTAAATTTTTCTACAGTGATAATAAAAATGAATCAGGTGTCTGTTAATCATAGAAACAAAATTTTTATAGCATTTGAGTTTTAAGGTTTTAACAGATTCTATAAGCCTCCTTTCCCCATTATGTATCATTTAGAAATGAAAGTTCAGTAAATTTCTGAACATACTAGATTGAAAATATTTTGTGCCTAGGAATGACTTTTTCTATCACATCTTATTATTAATTATTGCATAAGTAAACCAAATAATTTAGCAGTTACACTGGGTTATCTTCAAAAAGGTCATGCTACTTAAGAACAAGTATAAGATTTAAATATATGTTTAATTTTTAAAAAGTCAATATTTATATCTATTATGAAAACTCAGATAAATAAATTTGATATGAAATATATTTAGTATTATTCATACAGAAGAGATTAATATTATGAGTAATACAAGTCAGATATTATAACTGTATAATACCTTATAGGAATCTAAAACGTATGCTTGTCTTGACCAGAGCAATGAATATGGGAAACGCCATTTGAACATAATGATGATGTGGACCTAATGCCAGTTCTACTTAATCCTCCTGCCTTCAGAAATTAAAATAGAGTTCAAATCCATGATCGGTATGTCTTTTGTTCTCATTATAATATGTTTTAACACCATGAATAATTTTTAGGACATATTCTTTCTGTCATGTTTTTTCTCTCTTTTTTTGCCAGTACATACTCAGTTACTTAAATTAGTGTAATGCAAGAAAACGATGAGCCATTAGTAATAAACAAAGGGATTTAAACTTGGGAAACGACAATTAACACTTTTACATTCATTTTTAATCTTTTACCTATCAGAATGCATTATAGCCAGAATTATGCTGATTACATAAACCTACAAGTCTAGTTATGACACTTAAATATACAGAGTCATGATAAATACTTTAGAAAATCCCATCTTCTTATAAATATATGACCTTACTAATTCAGAAAATGTCAATTAGAAATGTTGTTTATAACTAGAAATGTGCTGTAAATAAGATTTAATTTTCTCTGCACAAAAAAGTCATTAACAGAACAGGCTTAATGAAATTTGTGAAGAAATCTTGCAACATTGGTAAATATTAGTTAACACTGATTACATTAAAACCTATAAGAGAAATATTGGGTAGTTTTACAAATATAATGAATGAACTGCATCAGTTAAATTTAGTTGAAGACAAAAGCGCTCTGTAAGAATCATTATAAATTAATTAGTACTTAATACTTGACTGAAATGAACACATTGAAACAAATTTTGTTTTCAGAAAGAAGATTATAAGCTTTGGACGATTTTGTTTGCTGTTCACTCTCCATTTCACTCCTCAAACACTTTTTAAAATTAGATCAACAAGAAAAAACAAAACAGTCACTCATTTTTTCCAACTTAACACTCACCACCACTACCTGCATAATCCTTATGATAGTAGTGAAATTTGGTTTATGAAAAATTTGAACTCAAAAATGAACTCAAGGAATGACAACATTAATGTCTCATTCTCAAATTTTTTACACTTTTCTCACACAAGGCTTGTCATGGACTCTCAGTTTCCTTGATTAGAATCTCTCCTCATAAAGCATGTTTACAGATGCTACTCCTAATTTCTCCTAACCACTGTTTGTGGATACATTTGGGAGATCGATCTATAACATGTTTATCCAATGCACTTTTTTTGATGGACTCTTGTTAGTCTTTCTCTTGTTCTAATACAATGGAAAACATTTTCCTCAGTTAGCAACATATCCATCCTCTATTCCACAGTTGCTAAAATTATCTACAATAACAGTGCTCAAGAGAGAATTAATTCATTATAATAGTAGGCTCAATGGACAGTGGAGTTTCAGTATTGTGAGACTCTCTATATCAGCATTGTCACCCTCACATGTTGTCTTTTTCACAAAGCCATGTCTTCTCAGCTGTAATCAAACAAGAATAATTCAGGGCCTCTGGGGTTACCAGATTTTGCCATGGTACAGTTCTGCCTTATTAAGTGGTGTTCATTTGCAGGTATAGTGTAGATTTGTGCTTGAATAAGCCATATCCAGTTCAAATATAGTTTCAATGACAGCAATATAATTTGGAAATCATGACCCCAAAACATGAGAGTATTGGGAAAACACAGGAAATCAAGAGATTAAAATCCTGCTTGGGACACAGAAACAAACATAGTATGAATCTTGATCCTGTTGTGTAGGTTTTTAGGGCCTTAGAGTTCCCATCTGTACAATGAAGATGTAGTTTTGATTATCTCTAATAACCTTTCAAATGAAAACCATACATTCTTTGTTTTATGGCGGTGACTTTAAGACCCATCATTTATGATGTCACACAATGCCATTTATCCATGTTAATGATATTGCTATGCAGTCGACCTTTTCCAATTTGAAAACCAACAGCTTTATTGATAGAAGGATATGATGGAGTGTATGTAAACCAGAGTGTTTTTGCATTCAGGAAGAAATAATTATTTTAGGCTTGCTAATTCATTTCTTGTTTTAATACCCATAATATTCATATTCGATATCTCCAATATTGGTTTAAGCACCTACACATGTGTAGTATTTTTACTCTTCTTACAATCATCAGGATTTCAAGCAGTTTTTTTTTTTTTGTATAGTAATCTGTGTTATTTTTATTTCTCATGGAGTTACAAATCAAATCACACTTTGCGAACAGCAAGGTGAGCATCGGAGAAGTTTTTTTGCTTGATAATTATAACTCATGCCTTTCACTGTCACCTGAAACTGAGACTAACAATCTGCCTTATAAGGTCTGTTTATTGATTTTACAAAGGTTGAACAGAAGAGGCTGCACTCTTTTTTGGTAACTGTAACAAGTGTTACCTGCCTCTATTGATTACTTACTCTTCAGTGTTATAGTAAATTGCTATTGTGAAAACATAATGATGCTGAACATTTGTGGCCCAGAAGATAGGGTAATGTTTAAACAGTATGTTCCCTGTTCTTTGTAGATTTATAAAAACCTCTTTAATCATTTCTGTTTAAAATATCATGAATTGTAAAGCAGAAACTAGCCTAATGACACAACTATTATATGGAGCATATAATTCAAAAATTCAAAAGAAATACCATCAATTACTTTTATTCTTTAGATAGTATGTCAAACTTTTACTAATACTATTCATAAGAAACCTAACATAAATTCATAGAATCTTTAATTCTATTTTCAGTTGCTTTTTCTTAAACCAGTGTTGGCCAGGATAATGATTTCTATTTTCTAAAATGAATTATATGCATAAACACTATTTTATTTAAACACACACACACACACACACACACACACACACACATATATATATATATATATATATATATTCACTTTCTGTAATTACTTTAGGAGGAGTGACATTAATAGCATTATTAGGCATCTACCCAAAAGAGTATAAGACATTCTATATATCAGGTTTACATTGGCCATTGCTAAAGTGATGCTAGATTTAATTCCTAGAGGACGGGGAAGCATTAGCGAGGTGAAAAGGGTCTATTAGAAATAAAGACTGTTCTTGAGTGGAACCAGTAGAAGCAGATTCATGAAAGTAGGAAATAGCTAGAAACCTTCAGAAAATTGTTACATCACTGGGTTATACCAAGGGATGTGTTTTAAAATTTAGGAAGATGTCAGATTACAAAAGAATGTGTTTGCTAAAGAAGTCATCTGATCTTTTTTTCTGAAAGTTATTGAAAATAATATAAATTTTACTTATGATAAATTGTACTCGAATAATTTAATTAATTAATTTTAATATTTCATATAACAAATTTGCATTGATGGAGTGAAATGATGAGGGGAATTTGGACTCCTATCAGCACAAAAGTTAAAGGGCTAGTATAATTATACAGAGAAAAAATTTTAAAGATTAAAGGAATACCACTGGGAAGTAGGTAATCACACAAGAAAGATATTCAGGAGGTAGACTCTGTTTATTGATGACTCTTTTTAATATGAAAGGGCCATAGAGGGAGAAAACGATACAAACTTTCCTGGTCCTTCAACCCTAAAGGTAATGTGCATCCAACATAAATGTGGATTTTATTGATGTTCTGCATTTCTAATAAGCTCCCAGGTGACACTTATGCAATTGGTAAAGCATACCTGCTAAAGATTTCTGGATTAGAAAATGGTAGGAATAATTAAGACAAAGATGCAGCATATGCACCCACACAGATATAAAGGAAAGAGTATAAGTGAAGTAGCTAAAGGGATATAGAGACTATGCTACCATAATAAAAAGGGAAGATCATAGGGATAAATAAAATTACAATTGTAGCTGGAGAATAAATTCGAACAGGGTCTTAATCAGTTGTATTATGATTTCTTAGCTAATTTCAACAATGCACAGTAAATTTTCACTTTTCCTGAACCTTTGATTCAAGATAATTAAGTATTTGTTATCTCTTTGACTAAAAAGAAACAGGTTAAGGTTAGGAAATGTATTGGAAGGAGAGAAAAGAATTATATGGCAAATTGTACTCATCCTTTAACACTTTTCTAAATTATTTTCTCACTTTCTATAAGGTAAGCTTTGAGTAAGGGTACAAAAAGAATGGTTAAAGTTTGGATGAATATAAGGAATAATTTGAATTTTTATCCTCTGGAATGAACGGGGAAAATTGAGTAAGGATGCCTATAAGAGTCACTAGAAAGCACTGACAAGTATGATGGAGCCATACTCAACTTGCGGTAGCACCAACATGCATAGCTGTGTATGTTTTTTCCCCTTTCAGTACAAGTGCATTTTATCTACCCTACATACCTTTTCTTCCTTGAGGAGCCGTACTCTTCTGTGTAATACTTGCATTTCTTCCTGCTCCAACTATGATTCCCATGTGATCTGCTAATTTCTGCTATAACACCCTCTTTATTGGGCATAGTTGCTTATAGAAAGGATTGAAAGTCTTTTCCTGGAAACCATTATAACGAAGCTGAGATTATCTATTGTTCTCTGTTGGAATTTCTACTATGTTGGTTAAGAATGCTAATTGGATGTAAGAGAGAATGAAGCCAATATACAGAGGAAAGGAGGCATCTGAGATAAAAAAAAAAAAAAATTGTTGGAATTGGGACTTTATAGTTCTAAAGGATCCTGCCACTCACTGGTTTTCCTGATCTCCAAGAGTTTTGATTATCCACCATTCTACAAGTACTGTAGGTATATAATCACTACCACCTCTCAGACTCTATGCCAGGTTTGGTAAGAATTTCCTTTGCAATAAGAAAGGTATGACAAATTTATCTTCAAAATAATATCACATATGGTAAAAAACAAAATAAGAAACACATTTTCCACTTCTTTCCTATTCTGAATTTCGTCATAACCACTACTCTGCAGGGTTCAATAAAGTTCATTCTCATGTCATCCATACTTTATTGATTCAGTTCAGCCTCATGAGTTTGCACTGAAGTATTGCTCATTGTAAAAGAATGTTAATCAAGTAATTCTACGATATCTATATAACCTTGCAGTAAAAGGCACACCAGTGTAAAAGGTGGGTGAATTACAGTCTATTTGATGCTTGATTTACTCTGCAGCTGTCTCCAGCAATGAAATATAGCAGCCAGGAACTAAAGCTTGGGTGATTTTCAAAGATATTAGGAGTTACTTGGTGGAGAGGTTAGACCCTAGGGGAACACTGGGAATGAACTTGGTTGTTTAAAAACTGTTTTTTTTTTTTTTTTCTTAAATGATCTACTCTACACTTGGATTTGTTTCTGAATAATATAAGTTGAAAGTTGACAAAATAACACATGTTTCTTTGCTAATCCACTTATGATACCGAGAAGTATTTTATCAAAGCTACTGTAGAAAAGATTAATACTTAAAAATAATTTTTAAAAAAATACTTAAAAATATTTAAGTAAAAGAAAAAGAAGAGATGTTGAAAATTCAGGGAAAATTCAGTTTCTACGTGTGCCTCCCCACTCTTAACATTTAGAAATTCTTCAGATCTCCCTGAAAATACATATGCTCTGAATATTTACTAAAGTGCTGGACCGGATATCATGTTCTGAAGAATAATATTGTCAGATTATTATAAAAGAGATAAGCTTTGTTTATCTGAAGATGAAGTTTTAAAAACATATGAATATACGCCACCAGGATAAAAGCATTATGATGATATTCAACCAGTACTATTAGACAAATCATTTTACTTATGATCATTAGTGAATCAATACATTATCTTTTTCACAATAAAGGAACTAAATAGTAATTAATACAAAATCTGATGTTTAAAATTTTTATGCAGCACAATAGTGTGGTACAATTTCTTTCTTGTGGTAATATACAATTGAATAATCCAATCATATGTAGAAAAATGAGGCCATATATGGTTATTTTATTATGCAAAGAAAAAAGGAATAATTATTTTAATGAATATTTAATCTAAAAACAAAAATCATTTTTTTCTTGTCAAAGGTGTCAATTTAGATTCAGTATTTGTACTATTTCTATAAAGTTCATCATTATATACATGAAGTAATTTATTAATATTTTGATGAATAATATAACATTCATAACATGAGACAAAAATTATTTTTTTATTTTTCCCCCTTTTATTTTTTTTTGGAGATAATTAGTTGTTTTGTTGTTCAGGCTGAAGTTCAGTGATACAATCATAGCTCAGTGCAGCCTTGAATTGCTGTGCTCAAGCGATTCTCCTACCTTAGCCTCCCATGTAACTTGGACTATAGGTGCTCACTATTACACCAGGCTAAAAATATAAATATGCATTACACATTTAAAAATTTGGGAAATTTCAATGTTTAATAGATTTATGGTTTTAGTCAGTATTAATACAGCATAACATTGTATATAGAGAATATATGAATATTGTTATAACGTGATTCATCTTGCAACAATATAATGATTAATATGAAAAAAGAGAAATATATGTAATATTAATTAGTGTAACAAAACCCAGTAAAATGTTTTGGAAAGTAGAAATAAAAATAGTTAGGATTTTAATTGCACCATCCATCAATGAACAATGTCCAATCTAACATTGGACATATTTGGCTTGATCTCCTCTCTCCCTTCTTTTGATAACATTGCTCACTATTTTTGCTGGACAACACCTAAAATTATTTCCATTATATATTTCCCTTTTCATATTAACAAGAAAGACATGCAATATATCTATACAAAAGTGATTCACAAATGTTTTATTACTTTATATTTTAATTTCCTCTTCATTAGACATCACTGAGATTATAGTTGCATGCAATTAGTGATTCTACCTAATAACTATTGAAATTAGTTTAATGACTCAAAGTTAACCTTTTGCTAGTAGATTGGCATTGCCATAATTTGAAACAGTTCTAAATTGTAAGATGTGTTTCCATTTAAGGTCCAGATTTCACAGTCTCTATTGGTTGCGTAAATATATATTTTATTAATATTACTGTTGGTAAAACAGCACATGTAACCACTTTATAACAAAAATATAATGGGAATGAATTAAAAATCATTAGACAAAAATAATATTTTTACTTACTAACCAAATAACAGATCCTTCTCAATACTGACTTTTCCAAATATCTCAGAATTTGTAAATTTTCAGTGAATTCAACCAAATATTAGCATGGACAATTAGTAGAATTTTTATTGTAATTTCAATAAATATGTTCATGCTTAGGAAGTATATACTTCAACTTTCTGGTAATCTCTTCCATTGCTTTACTCATTTCATGAAATAGGGGGAAAACGACAAGTTTATTTTTATGTCCAAATATTAACAGAAGCTTATTCATAATAAAGAATAAAATGACTCTTTTAAAAATATAAAAATAGAC
Organism: Mirza zaza; assembly: GCA_008750895.1. Taxonomy (NCBI): domain Eukaryota; kingdom Metazoa; phylum Chordata; class Mammalia; order Primates; family Cheirogaleidae; genus Mirza; species Mirza zaza. The sequence goes on along the minus strand of VSMD01027715.1, from coordinate 98,625 downwards.
TATGCATTTCTCAATGGAATTATTTTAAATGTAAAATTCGTAAGGTACATTTGTCTACTATTTATTTACTACTGATTATTTTTAGAAAGTAAATAAATATAATCCATTCAATAATTCAATGGCCCTCTTAAAGAACTTTTAAAAATTTTCCAAAGTAAATCTAATGTTATCTCCTTTGAAAAACTGAACTATAGTTTTAACCAAAAAAATAATGTAAAATGATGGTTCTTTGCCTTTGCTTACAAATATTTATAAAATTTCCATGATAAAAACATAACAAATCTCATAAATTCACATCAAATGAAAGAGTCAATCCATGTTATACAGCATAGGTCAAGTATTAATGATGTTGTCAGATCAATCCATCAAGACAGTTTCAAAGTGTACAAGTATTTAATCACTATTCTAGGAGAGGCAAGAGAAAATAGGGCACAATCTCCTGCCAGGGAAGAACATTAATTCTTTTTTAATGATTAGTGGATTTTACAAGTATTATGGATAATTCATATGTTTTAAACCATGAAAAATGTAAGTAGTTTTCCACATCAGAGAAAATGATGGGAGGAACAGAAAACTGGAGCTCTTAATTAGTACTGTATCTCAAGGATAATGAGAATAAAATATATAGTTAAAAGGAGAGGTAGATACCAGAATGACTCTTAGTGAATTATCAATATTTTCATATTTTTTATTATTTCAATTTTTAATTTGATTTTTTATTTAAAATTTTTAAACAATCCCAGTAATATCTTCAAATTTATATTCTTTAAGTTAGTTATCTTAAAACATAGTTTTTTATGATAAGATAATTTAGTTATCTTAAAACCATATTGAAGCTCTGAGATGGGTAGACAAAATACAATATATGTAACCTAAACTTTTGTACCCCCATAATATGGTGAAATAAAAAATTTTAAAAAGTTAGTAATGCAAACAACCTAATGCTAAGAAATAATTCTTTAAAAAGGTTATGTAGAAATCACTCAAAAGATTGCATGAAAGTATAAGAAATCTTTAGATACCAAAAATGAAGTAATAATATGAATCAAAAGTGGCTGCTAAAGCCAGGAGCTAACAGTCATTTTATCATAACAGGAAGATTTTTCATGGTTGCACTGGTAACTAGAGAAGAAGCATAAGGTCAAATTATCAAAAATGAAGGACCTGTAAAAAAATATCTCTCAATGAAAGATAATCTACCAGGGACAAAAGAACAACAAAATGGCTTATATACAAAGGGAGAGAAAAGTGACAATTTCTCTCTTTTTTATGAGTGAAGAAGAAGGTTTTATTTGAGAATCTTTAAACATTAGTTTGTATCCTTATAAGTTTGAGATTAACATTCACACTACATGGCACATACAAACAACCGCTATATGATAAATGTGTTTAGCGTATCCCAGATTGTCCACAGTCCTATTCAGAGAGTAAATTAAAATGCTCTCTGGAGGAATAAATCCTAAAACAGGCCTGTTAAAATTGTCTCAGATAAAGTTAAAATGAGTATGTTTTCAAGCAAATAAACAATCATACCATAAAACAACCCTATTTATTCAATATCAATTTGACAAATATTATTGGAGTACCTACTAGATACCAGTTACTGTTCTATATTCTAAGCATACTATAGTAAACAACAAACTAAAAATAACTCCTGTACTCATGGAGTGTAGATTCTAGTGACAGGGAGAGACAAGAAATTCAGTATATAATTACATGTTATAATATGTTTAAAGATAATAGCTTTCATATTAGTCAGGATTCTCCAGAGAAATAGAACCAATTGGATATATAGAAACATTTAAGAGGTGATTTATTATGGAAATTTGTTCTCATGATTATGGAGGTTGAGCGGTCCCATAATAAATTGTTTGCAATCTGGAGAACCAGAAAATTTGGTGGCATCATTCAGTCCATGTCCAAGGGACTGAGAACAATGAAAGCCAATGTTGTAACTCTCAGTCTGAGGCCAAAGACTTAAGAACCAGAAGCTTCAATGTCTGAGGGCATTAAGGGCATTGAAGATGAATGTTCCAGATGATGAATGGAAAACGAATTAATTTTTCTTCAAGACAATTTATTGTATCTGAGCTGTTAAAACATTGAATAATGCCAGCCCACATTGGTAAAAGCACATCTTCTTTACTGAGTAGACTGATACAAATACCAATATCTTCCAGAACCCTCTTGCTACCACACCCAGAATAATATTTTTACTAGGTTTTGTGGACCCTTTAACCTGTTTAAGTTGATGCAAAAAAATGAACCATCACAAGTCCATCCCTTCTTAAGTAGGAATTCATATGCGTTTCATTAAGCCATACTTAATCTCTACATAAAGACAATAGCAAAGTCATATTTCTATTTAATATGATACAACCGTCCTGTATACAATGAAAAACACACTATTCCCTTTCTCAGAAAAGGAAATAAAGTCCTCAGTGATGTTTATGCTTTTCCTGATATCTTCACTTCTTTTTGGTGAAGAGTGTGTCTGTACATGCCCATCTGTATGATTTGGTGGGTCAGATAATAATCATAAGTAACATTTAACTAGTTGTCTGGGTATTCTTTTACCCAGTCAAGTTGACACATGAAATTAATCATCACAGCTTCTATGGGAAATAATGAGTGAGTGAATTCAAAAACAAAATGAGAGAGACAGAGACAGAGAAGTTAAGATGTGAGGATGTTAGATTGTGCCATATACTACAAGCAGAAAGAACAAAAGCTGAGGAATAATGAACCAAAAATATTTTTAAAGTATGCTTTTTAAATAAACTAATCAACTTGAAGTTGAGAGGATAACATATGGGAGACATACAACAATTTATGTGTGTGTGTGTGTGTGTGTGTGTATCATATTTGAGAATGGTCTAGGACCAGAGAAGTCCATGATTCAGAAAACACAATATCTCTCCATAAGCACAAATAGAAACACTTTAGTAACCAGACATATAATAGTAAAATTAGAGAATAACATATGAAGCAAGATATGTTGAATTACTACAAAAATGATAATGAAATTAGCAGGCAATTTCTCAACAATGAAAAGAGAAGTCAATAAGAAAATATCTTCAAGATGCTGAAAGAAAATACTCATCCAATTGGATTATATACTTATTGCAGAACCAATAAATAATCCAAAAGATCTCCATAGAATATGTTTTATTTGATAGCAAATTGTTTACTTGATGTAGAAAGAATCTTGGTTTGTCTGGGGTTCCCATGAAAGTTTCTTCTCTTATTCCAGTAAAAGTTCCCAAGACATGCTCTGCAGAGGTACTGAAGGCAGGATACTCTTTGAAAATCACTTCCAGACATTTATTAACCAGTAAGCATGTGCACAAGAAGAGACACTTCTAAAAGTAATGAATAAGGTAAAAAATGGAAAGGAGAGTAAAATTTATGAACACAAAGGGCAAATTTTAAAAACATTTAAGCTAATTAGGAAAATAAACAAAAGAGACTAACCATAAAGAAAGTGGTATAGAAAAATCTAATTATAGAGAAGAGACAATAGAATATGAAAAGGAAAATAATTTTAAAATGATGAATAGAAAAAAAGACTGGAATTTTTTTTTAAAGAAGATAGTCATAAATACATAGTATTAGAGGAGGCAGGGAGTGGGGAATTGATTTGTGAAAGAGTTAGAGCAGAGGATCACAAGACAACAAGGAAGGGAGCACTGTGAACAATGTTATACCAGTATATTTTAATGTTCAGTTGCAGTAGAAAATATACAAATTATTCAAAGTAATTTTAGCAAACAGAAAACTGGAATTATATACAAATTTAAGAACATTATCAGTGATTTGATTTCTTTATTTACTCAGCTCACGAGGTTATAAAAGTTAATTCCTCCAAACACTCAAGAAAGAAACTATTACAACCTATACTTTCCCAGATAATGTTTAAAAAGGAGAAAATTTCCACATTTTAAGTATCATAGATACTGTTGAAGCATAGAAGCCATTATTTTGACATAAGAAAAGTTTTAAAAGATAGCCTTTTTAAAATAAAATGTCTCTCTTTGTTTTTTTCCTTTGAATAAATACCCAGTAGTGGAATTGCTGGATCAAATGGTAGGTCTGCTTTTAGTTCTTTGAGGTATCTCCATTCTACTTTCTATAGAGGTTGTACTAGTTTGCAGTCCCACCAACAGTGTATAAGTATTCCTTTCTCTCCTGGATGGAACTGGAGACCGTCCTTCTAAGTGAAGTATCACAAGAATAGAAAAACACCACATATGCTCACTATTAAATTGGAACTAATTGATCAATCTTGTGCACATATGGTAGTAAAATTCAATGTCAATCAAGCAGGTCGGAGGGGAAGATGCGGATGGGTAAATTCACTCCTAATGGGTACAATGCACACTATCTGGGTGATGGACACATTTATAACTTTGTCTCAAACTGTAGAAAAGCAATTCATGTAACAAAAACATTTGTAGCTCCATGATAACCTGGGGGGGGGGGTGGTAAAGGTAGCTGTTATTCTATTTAACATTTTACTGAAAACCCTTAAAAGTTTAGTCAGAGGATATGATTATACATTAAATTATAGCATAGAAGAAGACTTGGTAGGTAAAATGAGTATTTTATAATACTTAAGAGTAGCTTAAAAAGTACACCAAAATCACAAATTTCATTATTTAACTTGGTGATTTCTTTGGAATAATAGTCAATACATTGAATTTTATGAAGTTTTAGTCAATTTCTATTTGTTAATGAAAGTGATTTTATTTTAATGCTCCAGTTTCTTATTTCTGATAGACAAAGATTCATGTATTTTACTGATGTGAATTTAAAAATTATTTAAAAATGGATTTCATTATAAAGAGTCAACCTTATAATTTGAAGGTATTAATCTATGTAGTGAATATAATATTGGAAAATAAATTTTAAAACTCAGTAGCATTATATAAGAATGTATAAGAATCTCAAGTTTTTTTTCATAAGGTCAATTAGATTTTTTGCATAGGAGATAAAGAGATATATAACATGTGCAAGAGGGTATGGATATGAAATATGTATTGGGACATTCAAACATTAATATTTAAAATTCTTATTTTTATAAATGATAGGGAATTTATATAATATTGACCATATTATAATACTCAAAGAATATTCACTATTTTCTCATCATAAATGTCATCCTTTGTATCTCCTGTTTTTTGCTTTTCTCAAATATGCTCCAACAGAGTAGTGTAGCCTTGACAATTTTTGTATATTCCAAATGTTCTTCCTTATGAAACAATATTAGTGAGCACTATCCTATATGTAATACTCTACATTAAAGATTTTGCAATGTAATTGTTACTCATTTTTATTATTTATACTATATTTTACATCATTTGAAAATATTTATTATACTATAAGCTTGATTGTAATCAGAATATATTATTTTACAGCTTTTCATTTCCTTAATCACATTATCCTTTTCTGATACTATCTCTCCAGATCTTGCTCATTTTCACAATCAGAAATAGAGTGGCATATTTCTCCAATCAAGTAAGTTAAAATCTATATACATCCTGAATTATTTTAAGCTGAATTATCATTTTGTTTCCCTTTGAGGAAGGCATATTGAAATTCATTCAAAATGAAGACTTTTAGTGGTACTTGGTAAATACTTTGCACTGAGTGTATGTCTGAATTTTATAATCTATTTTATTTTGCTTTTAGCTTCAGAACTTTCAAATAACCAATTTTTAATATATTCATGTTTAAAAATTTCAACAGTTTCAAACTGTTAATGATTCTTTTTTTGAAGACACAGTATATTATAATTTCAAAATATTAAGGGAGTACAAATATTTTAGATTTCATAGATCATTTTTGTAATGCTTGAACTCTGGTTATAGGTGTGTCTATCACCCAAATAGTATTCAATGTACCTATTAGGTTGATGTATTTCCTTCTCTCCACTCCCATTGCTTTCCACTGAGTTTTACTTTCCTCTGTGCACATGTGTGCTCATCAGTTAGTTCCAAATTAATAGGGAGGAAATGTGGTGTTTGTTTTTCCATTCTTGAAATACTTCACTTAGGAGAATGGTCTCCAGTTCCATCCAGATTGTTGCAAAAGGTATTATTTCATCTTTTTATCACTGAGTATTACTCCATGATGTAAATATACAACATTTTATTACTCCACTCATAAACTGATAGGCACTAGGGCTAATTCCACATCTTTGCAATTGTAAATTGTGCTGCAATAAACATTTGAGTGGAGGTGTCTTTTTGATAAAATTACTTCTCTTTTTTTTGGGTAAAATCCAGTAGTGGAATTGCTGGATCAAATGATAGGTCTACTTTTAGTTTTTCCAGGAATCTTCATAGAATTTTCCATAGAGTTGTACTAATTTGCAGTCCCACCAACAGTATATAAGTGTTCCTTTCTCTATTCATCAACACAAACATCTATTATTTATGGACTTTTTAATAAATGCCATTCTAACTGGGGTAAAGTGATATCTCATTGTGGTTTTAATTTGCATTTCTCTGATGATTAGGGATCTTGAGCATTTTTTCATATGTTTATTAGCCATTTGTCTTTTTTTTTTTCTTTTGAGAAGATTCAGTTCATGTCTTTTGCCCACTTTTTAATGGGGTTGGGTTTTTTTCTTGCTGATTTGTTTGAGTTCTTATAAATTCTGGTTATTAGCTGTTTAATGTGTAGCTTGTGAATATTTTCTCCTATCTGTAGGCTATTTGCTCTGTTACTTGTTTCCTTAGCTGTGCAGAAGCTTTTTAGTTTAATCAAATCCCATTTATTAATGTTTGTTGTTGTCATGATTGCCACTGAGGCCTTTTTCCTAAATTCTTTGCTTGTGCCGATATCTAGAAGAGTTTTTCCTACATTTTCCTCTAGAATTCTTATAGTTTCATGCCTTAAATCTAAATATTTTATCCATTATGAATTAATTTTTGTGAGTGGTGAGAGATAGAGTTCCTTTTTCATTCTTCTGTGTGTGGCTCTCCATTTGACCCAATACCATTTATTGAATGGGCCTTCTTTTCCCCAGTGTACATTTGACTGCTTTGTCAAATATCAGTTGATTTTAGGTAGATGGTTTTATGTCTGGGTTCTCAGTTGTGTTCCATTGGTCTATGTCCTGATGTTTGTGCCAATGATAGCCTTGTAGTATAGTTTGAAGTCTGGTAATGTGATGCCTCTAGTTTTGTTTTATTTACTTAAAATTACTTTGGCCATTCAGGCTTTTTTTGGTTTCAAACAAGGAGTACAATTATTTTTTCTTGATCTGTGAAGTATGACTCTGATAACCTAATGTGGATTGCATTGAATTTGTAAACCACTTTGGATAGCATGGACATTTTAACAATGTTGATTATACTTAACCATGAGTGTAATATATTTGTCCATTTGGGTCCTCTGTGATTTCTTTCCTCAGAGTTTCATAGTTCTCCTTGTAGAGATCTTATACCTCCTTGGTTATGTATATTCCTAGGTATTTTATTTTCTTTGTAGCTATTGTGAATTGTATTGAGTCTTTGATTTGACTCTCAACTTGACTGTTATTAGTATATAGCAATGCCACTGATTTATTTACATTGATTTTATATCCTGAGATTTTGTTGAATTGACTTATCAGTTCTAGGAGACTCTTGGTGAAATCTTTAGGGTTTGCTAAATATAAGATCATATCATCTGTGAAAAGTGATAGTTTGACCTCCTCTTTCCAGATTTGGATCCCTTACTATTCGTCTCTTGCTTAATTGTCCTGGCTAGGATCTCCAGCACCATGTTGAATAGGAGTGGTGATTGTGTGAATTCTTGTCTTGTCCCATTCTTAGGGGGAATGGTTTCAACTTTTTAACATTCAATATGATGTTGTCTGTTGGTTTGTCATTTATTGCTTTAATAATTCTGAGATATGTTCCTTCTATGACTAGTTTGTTGAGGATCTTTGTCATGAAATGGTATTGGATTTTGGTGAATGTTTTTTCCAAATCCATTGAGATCATATGGTCTTTGTTTTTGCTTTTGTTTATGTGGTGAATCACATTTATTGATGTATGTATGTTTAACCATCCTTGCATCCCTGGGATGAAGCCCACTTGGTCCTGGTGAATTATGCATTCATTGATGCATTGTTGAATTCAGTTTACTAGTTTTTTATAAAGGATTTTTACATCCTTTATAAAATACTCATAAGGGGTATTCTTCTGCAGTTTTCTTTTTGTGTGTGTATGTGTCCTTGATACGTGGCTTTGGTATCAAGGTAATACTGGCTTTGTAGAATGAGTTGAGGAGGATTCCTTCCTTCTCAATATTATGCAATACTTTCTGTAATTTGAGTACCAGTTTTTCTTTGTAGGTCTGGTAGAATTTGGCTGTGAATCCATCTGGCATGTGGCTTTTTGTCATTGCTGTTGTTGGAAGACTTTTTATTAGTATTATAATATCACTGTTCATTATTGGTCTGTTACTGAGTTCTACTTCTTCCTGATTGAGTCTTGGGAGGTTATAGGTTTCTAGGAATTTGTCCATTCCTCTACATTTTCTAGTTAATGTGCATAGATATATTCATAGTATTTATGAATGTTTTTTATTTCTCTTCTAGAAGTTGTGATATCTCCTTTTTCATTTCAGATTGAGTTTATTTGAGTCCTTTCTCTTCTATTCCTGGTTAATGTAGGAAGAGTTCTGTCAATCTTTTTTATATTTTCAAAGAACTGACTTTTTGTTTTACTGACCTTTACTATTATTATTATTACTTTTCATTTCATTTAGTTCTGCTCTGACATTTGTTATTTGTTTTTTTTTTCTGCTGGCATTGGGTTTTGCTTGCACATCCTTTTCTATTTTCTTGAGATGTGATATTAGGTTATTAATTTGTGATCTTTCTGACTTTTCAATGTTGGCATTTAAGGCTATGAATTTTCCCCTTAGGAATGCTTTATCTGAATCCCATAGATTTTGAAAGCTTGTGTCTCCATTGTCATTCAATTTAAGGAATATTTTGATTTCATTCTTAATTTCATTCTTGACCCAATAATCCTTCAATAGCAAGTTGTTTAATTTCCATGACTTTGTGTACTATTGAGTATCATTCTTGGAATTTATTTGTAATTTTAATCCATTATGGTCTGGGAAGATACATGGTATGATTTTGATTTTTAAAAATATTTTCAGACATTTTTTGAGGCCTAAGATATGATTAATCTTGGAATATGTCTCATATGCTGATGAGAAGAATATACATTCGGTAGTTTTTGTGTGGAATATTCTATAAATATCTATTGAGTCCGTTTATTTGAAGGTGCCATTTTAGTCCATTGTTAATTTATTTTCTACTTTGATGATCTGTCCAATTCTAATAGGGTGGTGTTGAAGTTCCTGTCAATTGTGATGCTATTAAGTATTTCCTTCTTGGATTTACTAGAATTTTTTTATTTATCTTAAAGCCCCTTTGTAAGGTGCATATATATTTAGGATTGTTATGTCTTGTTGTTGAATTGCCCCCTTTACCGTTATATAATGACCATCATTTTATTTTTTTACCATTGTTGATTTGGAGTCAATTTTGTCTGATCTGAGAATGGCTACACCTCCCCTCCTTTGGTTTTCATTTGTGTGGAATATCTTTTCTATCCTTGCACTTTGAGCCTGTTTACATACATGTGGCTTAAATGTGTTTCCTGGAGGCAGAGATACTTGGGGCGTGTTTTTTCATCCATTTGGCCAGCCTGTGGCTTTCAAGTGGCACATTGTGCTGATTTGTGTATAATAATTCTGTTCTAAGTATTTCCTGCAGGGCAGGTCTGGTCTTGACAAATTTCCTCAATATTTGCTTTTCTAGAAAATACTTAATTTCTCCATCTATTGTACAACTTAGTTTTTCAGTATACAAAATCCTAGGCTGGCAATTTTTCTGTTTATAAAGATTGAAAATAGGGACCTACTTCCTTCTGCCTTGTAAGGTTTCCACTGAGAAGTCTGCAGTGAACCTGATTGGTTTTCCCTTGAAGTACAGTTTTTGCTTACATCTAGCTGCTTGTAGTATTTTCTCTTTCATTTTAATCAGCCAATTTGATTACTCTGTATCTTTGAGATGCTCTATTTGCTATGAATTTTGCCAATGTTTAATAACCATCTTGTATCTGGATGTCTGGAGCTTCCGTGATACCATGAACTTTTTTGTCAGTAATTCCCTCAAATAGATTTCCCCTGCTTTTTAGCACTTTCTTTTTCTCCCTCAGCAATACCTATAATTCATATGTTAGTTTTGCTTTGCATAGCCCCATATCTCTCTAAGTGATCGATCTGCCTTTTTGGTTCTCTTTTCTACCTCTCTAAATGATTGGGTTAGCACAAGAGCCTTGTCTTCAAGCTCCGAGACTCTTTCTTCTCCTTGGTTTAATCGGTTGCTGAAACTTTCTGCTGTGTTTTGAAAATTCCTAAATGACTCTTTCATTTCTTTAAGTTTAATTATATTCTTTTTTGTTATCCAGTTCTTCAGTGACTTTTTCATTAATTTCCTGGAAAAAATTTTTTTGGCTTCTTTTTGTTGGATTTCAACTTTTTCTTCTATTCCATTCATCTTATTTGCCATACATATTTTGGATTCCATTTCTGTCATTTCAACAATTTCCTTGTAGTTGGAGTTCATTACTATAGATCCATTATGATCCCTTGGGGGTGTCCATCTTGTTTTGATTTTTCATGTTGCCAGGGTTCTTTTGCTGGTTTCTTCTCATAGGAAACCTCTTTTCTCAACTCAGGGCTAACAGATTTGCAGGGCACCTGTTCCTTGCTGAGAACTCTCCTGCTTGGTTAGAGTAAGGAGGTTCCTTAGATGGCACTTTTTGTCCCCCTACTTTGGAATGTTGATCAGCAGAGGAGGTGTATGTGCACTAGAAGCCTGTAATGCAGCTGTTCTGATATGTTCTGTTTGCCTGTGATTGCCTCTGCTCAAGCCTGTGCTGAATGCTGTTTGTGTTGGGTATTAGGTTATTCACCAAATAGTTGTAGGATGTTTGAGTTGGGAGCTGGGTGAGACCATCTTCACTGAGGCTGGTGTTGTAGAGATTGCTCTACCCAGGGTCTCTCTGCAGAGGTGACAGCATCATCTAGGTGAGACTATCTAGGCAGCTGTTGTGGGTTTACAAGCTGTGGACATTTGCTTGAACCTGGTTGCAGTGTACTGGCGGCTCGAGGCTGGGGTGTCCCTGTTGGGGTGTTGGAATTTCAAGCAGTTCCTCAAGCCTTACAGTGGAGTTGTAGGCTCTGGGGTGAGGTCTTGGGGTCCAGGTACAGTGCTGGACTTTTGGGGATGGTGTCTAGAGGCCTGATGGGCTTCTGGAGGCACAGAGGTAGAGCCTTGGGAGGAACCCAAGCAGGGCTTCTGAGCAGGGCCTCTGAGCCAGAAGCAGGGCTGTGCAGGTGGTGGGCCTGATATGACCTGGAGGGCTGGAGCAGGTCTGAACAGGCAGGAGGCAATTGGGCCTTGGAGGGTGGAGTTGGGCCAAGCAAGTGGCTTGCTCTTCCCTAGCTTCAGGGATGGCATGGATGCCAAGTCAGATGGGCAGACGTCGGTTCCAGTGGCCTAAGGACCATGGAGTTTTCCTTGCCCCACTCAGGATCTGCTGAAGAAGTTGCCCAAAGTTTTTCAGATTAGCACCTGCTGCACACCAGTGAATTTGTGCATTCAGATCTCAGTGCACTGTAGGAGAGAAGTGCTTGGTTTCCAGTCACAGGGTATGACTAAGGGAAGCCGTCAGTTAGTCCATTCCGTCCCCAGCCTGATGTGGACCTGGTGCCATGTACTCAAGAGCTCAGGATGACTTTAGCTGCTTCCCAATCCACACCGTGCCTGTTGTCAGGTGCAATGGCTCTATACAGACTTCAGGCAGGTACCTAGTCTGACCAGATAGACTGTGGTGGTAGAGGGAGGTGTCTCATAACTTTCACAGCACGAGCAGAGTGAGCATGGTGCCCCAGGTTTCTATCTTCTTAGTCTTCCCTGCACGTTTTCTGATATTATTATGTATATTACCTTGTCACCATTTTTTTTTTCCCATACACTGAGTGTCCCACATTGCTTCTCTGTAATTTGCCAAAGTTGCTTCAGAGAAGAGCAATCTGTATGTAAGCAGCTGACTGCATTTTTCACTTATTTTGTTGGGAGCAGTATGCTGGCAGGCTGCTTCTAGTCTGCCATTTTTTTTCTCCCTGATAATGATTCTTATTTCTCCTAGTTCCACATTCAAAAGACAATTGTGTAACTTTAATTTTCTGTGATGTCTGTATTCTACCCAGTGTTTGTTATGCTAATTTTAAAAGGACCTGTAACATAAATTTTTTAAAACAAAATTAAATCTGACATGAATAAGCATTTTGATAGGATATCAAAATAATTTTATCCACTGTACCAACTTTGAAAACATTAAAAAAATAGCAAAAAGGCAAAGTAAGTACAAATGTTAACATATTTCTACAATCCAATATAATATTGAATCAGAAGAATTTACAAGATACTAAAATAGTGATGGGGGATATACGTTTGCCTTGAATAGCCAAAGAAATAATATCCTTATACAATGCTGTCAAAGTTCTAAATGAGGTGACTGATCAGTTGGGGAGTGTATAGGGGGAAGCACTTTTAGAAAAAAAGTGATTGGCATATGAAAGCATGATAGAGAAAACTCTATGCCTATGTCAAAGGAACTAAATATATTCTGTTTGCTTCCCTAGATCATTTTTCCCCTGACACTCTGAGCCCTGGAGTTTATAGCTGTAACTATACTTGGAAACTCCAGATGGGGCTCTGGCAAAGAAAGGATTACCCAGGAGGATCTTGGTATCTTAAAAAAAAAAAAAGGCTACAGCTCTGTAAGCTTCTAGATTCTGCTACCAGTACCTACCCTCACCCCTGTCCTTTCAAGCCTAGGGGTACCAATCCTCTGTCCTCTCCATGGTCACTAGCTGTAGTAGATTTCTGTATCTCCATTTAATGGATTTTTTTCTGTTATCACTGAAAGTAAATAAAACACCATGTGTAACCTTAACCCAAACAAAAGGCAATGGTGGATGTAGAAAGTAATTTTTAAAAAATAACGCTTTATAAGAATATTTATGAATGAAATATTTTCCACTCGATACCGACGAACTCAGTGGTTTAGTTCTGGGACTGTTTCCAGATAAGGGAGTAATTTATTCATATACCTATGTAGTGAGAAGCAGCCAATATCCAAGCCAAAAAAGAAGAAAAAAGAAAAGAAAAAGAAAAATGCTTAGATAATTGTGGTGGACAAAAAAATTCAGCATTCCCTCCACCCTAATATATTCATGTTCAAATCGCTGGAAACGCTGGAAACAGAGTATTTTCCGACCATGGCAAAAGGGATTTTGTAGACATAATTAAGTTCTAAGGATAAATTCACACCTAATGGGGGAGGTGCACTCTGTCAGGGGGATGGACACTCTTGTAGCTCTGACTCAGGAGGTACAAAGGAAATTCATGTAACTAAATTGTTTTTACCCCCATAATATTCTGAAATTAAAAGAAAAAGAAAATCATACAAGATGAAAAAATAAAAATAAAACATTTATTTGCTCCCACTCCCACAAAAAAAGAACCTTGATTTTCTCAGACTATCCAAATGTGCCCAATCTAACATGAGTTAGAGGAACTTAACAGCAGAGGAACTTTCCCAACAATGGTCAGAGAGGCATGTGACTAAGAAAGAAGAGTCAGAGAATGCAACTTTGCTGGCTTAGAAGATGGAAGAAGGGGCAATAGCCAAGGAAGGTGGGTGACCTCTAGAAGCTAGAAAACGAAAGGAAACAGATTATCCTCTAAAGACCCCAGAAAGAAATGCAGTCTTACCAATACCTTGATTTTAACTTGATGAGACCAATTTCAGACTTCTGGTGTACAGAAAATGATACATTTCTAATAAAACATTGGAACAGGTGATGATGATGATTAGAGGGGGCATTAATGTGCATAATACAGTTGAAATCAGGGAAAACTGATTTTCTTCAATGACTTCAGATTCTTTTTTCACAACATGACTCTTCTTTTGTTTGATACTTTATGAAACATTTATAAAAATATTTTTTCAATACTACTCCATCTATGTTTTGTCTACCAGAATACCCTCAATTATGTTCAGTGTGTATATTTTACCTTGCTATGGTTTTTAGTGGTGGTGCAGTATTTTTGTTTTTGTTCATTTTAAATATTATCTAAAAAGTAAGAAGTAAATGTATATCCATCTCAGATATTAAGTTTGTTAATGTTTTGTAATTTAAAATAAATTTTTCTGAATTACAATGTAGGTAATTTTAACCGATTTGTATTTCCATCAGCAGTATATCAGTGCCAACTGCCTCATGCTTTGGTATTAATTAATGTAATTGATTTTCAAACTGCAAATTTGGTAAGTTGAAAGAAAACCTTAAGTACATTTCTTTAATTCTGGTTTATATCAGCCATTTATAACTTTTCTTATTGGTTATTTCAAAACATTGATATCAACTTTTTTTTAAAATAGATAATTTAACCTAAGGGCAATCATAGCCTTCAAGGTAATTCAGGTTTTAAAAATGCCAAATTATCCTAGAAAGATATGACAGAAACAGAAAACAGCAAACAGAAAACAATTACATTTAAAGTCTGTTTAAATTATGCATTAATAAAGGATATATGAGATTTGAGAGAAATGAAACAGAATGAGAAAGGTGTTTCATACAAGTTGCATGTAAAAACAATACAGATCAAATATCTTTATGTTTTGAGTTGAGTTCTCTAACATGGCGTTTCAATAGGCTCCTTTTATCAATGGGGGATACATTCCAAAATCCCAGTTTAATTTCTAAATTAAGAATACTGAGAGATTAGCAACAATAACTAATAACAAAATAGAATAATTATAACAATATACTGTACTGAAAGTTATGTGACTGTGATCTCTCTTTCTTTCTCCCTGTCTCTCTCAAGATACTGTAATATATTTTAGCCACTACTGACTGTGGGTAACTGAAACTGCAGAAAGTAAAATCATGGATAAAGAGGCAAATATTGTAATGGTTTATAATAATATCAATTAATGTCCAAGTCTAAGAAAGAAAAATGAATAGTTAATTTGAATAGTTTAAAAACAGTTATGATAGTAGTATATAAGGAAAAGTTGACTATAGTAACTTATTATATTTTATTAACCTTTTTAGTAATCCATGATGTTCTATAAATCATATATTTTTATGTATATATGAATTTGCTTCATACAAACATAGGAACATTTGTTTTATTTCATAACTTCTCATGAACCTGCTCTGTAAATCACAATTACAGAAAACTTTTTCACATGGTTATACAATATTCATAGGAAAATATAAACAAACAAAAAATAAAGCAACTGAAATACAGTCACTAACACGATAATGATAAAACTGTAATTCTCTTAACCTGCAGATTTGTTTTACATTGTGGATGACAAATGACATATAATGCTTATAGTTACCCACTGTCATACTTGGAGTGATTATTTAATTATGCTATATTCAACATTTTCACATGAATGAATTAAGAAAGATGTTATGGCCAAATGCACAGCATTCCCCACAAGCTGCCTAGATAAGTAAATAAATCAAACAATTATATCCTAATCACACTAGCAGCCATGGATATTTCAAGAAAAGCTAAGCAGTAGTAATCACCTCTTTAGGCTAGCTGTTTAATTTATCATGGTGGCAGTATGAAATGAAAGTCTCTGCAAAGACTCTCAGTGAAATAGCCTATCAAGCATGGCCAGTAATAGTCTACTATTAGTAGAACAATGCAATAAGAACAATTTAAAAGATACGATTGAAATATTTAAGAAGAGCTACTGATGATTTTATGTGCATCACAGAGTAATAGAGTAAGTTATTTCTGAGATTTTAAATGGAAGAAGCAGTATCTGTGGTTCAAAGTATAGACAGCCAATGTGCATAGGTTCAATATAATAATAAAATTTATTAAAATTAACGCTAGAGATTTGGATTTCTTCAAAATTATTCTAATAAGATTAATACTGGACAGAATATAGTTGAGTGAGATAAAACATATCTAGCATCCTATTACATATTTTTGAAATTAAAAATTGAACATACATACAAATCTGGTAAAATCCACAAGCGTGATGAAACATTTTATAAGATTTAGTAACGTATGAGGAATTTGAAGAAATTTTTACTATTAACAATGAGAGTGGAATCACATTTAAGTACCTTGCACAAATTCACTGTCCAATCAAGAAAATGAAAGTGACCTTGAAAGAATTTGAGCTAAATCTTTCACATGAATTTTTGAGAATTCCCATGCAAGACACACTATGAGGATCTGGAGAACGAAACTATCTCATATATATCACAAAATTTAAATTCACTAGTAAGATTGTGAGATGAAAGTAAGCAGTTGATTGTAGTATTCAAAACAAGCAGAAAAAAATTTAAACATTATGGATGGTAAATAAATATCTATGATCTAAACATCTTATTTTGTGAAAATATGCTATAAAAGTTCCCTCCTCCATTCCCTGATTGAATTCTGAAATGTAAAATAAATGTATTATGTGTATAAGTGAGACTCTGTTTCCTTAAATAGGATGTATAAAGGAACTTTAATATTTTCAAGTACAGCCTGTACTGAATTCTGTCTAATCTTACATCTAATTTTAATGAATACAGACAAAACTGTGAATGTATGGACTGCTTCAAAAACAGTTAAGCAAATAGAAAACAAAAAAAGTGGTGTCAAATATAATATATTTCAAATATAATCAAATATATTTCATTAAAAGTGAAAGCCATAGGCAATTCATTACAATATTAATTTAATGGTAACAAAAATAAGTACCTTTGGAACGGAGTAATACTTTCAATAGTATTCAGGAAGACACTGTACATTTAAAATGAGAGCAAACATTTATGCAAAAAAAGAGTCAAATTAGAAATGTATACACAGGAATAGGAAAAAAGAATACACAGTATCTGATTTCGAATTACAGTTATGTAGTGAACAAAAAGTTGTAACTGCAAACCTTGAACTAGTAATGGCACACTCCGTGGTATGAGTGATTTAAGCCCTGTTGATCCAAGTGTGGTTCTGTAATAATAGAATTCATTTTCTCCAGGAAGGACTTAGAAAATCGAAATCTTGGACCTCACTTCCCCCAGAATCAAAGCTCCTTTTCTCATTCCCCTTCTTTTCTGTAAGTTTCACAGTAAGTCAAACGCAAATTAAAACAGCCAATTACCATCCAGGACCATTCATTCTCAGGCCCAAGAGTCCAGAGCGGCCTTCTAGTTACTGTCTAAAAACCCGTCAGGGAGTGAGAACAACGAGGAGTAGCTTCGAGACAATGTGGACGGGAAGCTATTTGCTGGCACAGTATTGATCAAATCAGTACTGAAAATTCCCAACGCTCTGTTTTTCTTAGAAACTATTTTATGTACGACCCAAAGTATTTCTCATATCCTTTAATTAGCACAAACCTTTTCCCTAAAACCTCTTCCCTAAATTTTTATACTGTGAAGATAAATGGACCGTCTTTTGCTCTGTCTTCAAAAACTGCTTATTTTGCATTGTTTTGTGTAATTATGAATTGATTATCACATTAAAAGGGGCCTCCACATTATTCCCTAAAGTACCCATATGCATTTATGCCCCTATTTTCTTTGTTGACAGAATACAAGATTCTGAAGTTTGTTTTTAATGTCTCTTATTTGCTATATTTGTTGTTTGTTGTTTTTTCTCCCAAGGTCTTGGTGATTTAAATAGAGATTTCTGGCTAGAGTGACTTCACTCACTTTAACTATATTTTTGAAACCTGAAACTCTTCCCTTCATAGTAAAATACATTATCTTCTAAATAGCCATTCCACTGAAAAATGCAGTAGAAGATGTTTTAAAACTCTGTTAAAATTTAGAGGCAGAATAAAGTGAGATACAGAAACAAAACCAGTAGATCCAATCTATGATTAATAAGAATTAGAAAAATATGTACAACAAAAGAAATAAAATGATAAAACTTTACTAGTGTATATTTAAAAATCGGATGTCTATAATACGTTAGAGACAAAAGTGATGTAACAACAACAACAACAAAAATATACCTAAAAACATTTCCTACAATCAAGAAAACAATATGGAGCAGAATCTTAACTGGATAAAAGAAAATGTAGCAACATCTCTGAATTCTGGAAAAGTGATTTGGATTCCATACACAGAAAAAGATATGAAAGTCTTCAAAAACCAGGTAAACTTTCCAAATTGATGACTTGAAGGCCTAAGCACAAAATATGAAGTATATTTGGAGAAAAGGTTTAAATATACTGTATTAAAAAACATGAAAAACAATAACTAGTAAATACGTCTGAATACATAATTTCCTTAACAGTTGTTTATAATATGGCTGACTGACGCTGGAAAAAAATCAGGTAATGGATGGATTGACAAGAAGTTTGTTCTATTTATTTAATATAAATAAAATTGGAAAAATTTAAAACCCAAACTTATATATACAACTAAATAGAAAAAAAAATTGAAAATCATATGAAGTAGCTTTTTAGGTATATATAAACAAACTAGGATATTCATATGAAAGTAAAAAAAAATATTATTTACCAAAAAGAAAATTAAAATGTGATATCATATTACTTCAAAAATAAAATATATATAATATATAGTAAATTAATATATAGAGAAAGAAGAAATGGTAAAGTGGGAAAGTTCAGGTTTTGATGGTAAGAGCATAAAATCATATAGCCATTTTAGAGAGCACTAGCACTTTGTCATTATTTAGTGAATCTTAATGCCACAATTTCACTCCTAGGAGTATACTCCATAAAACTCTAGCATAGTCATGAAAAAGGACATGTGTGGGAATATTCATTACAATATTGTATGTGATAGCAAAGACTTGCAAGAACATAAATGCTCATCAGTTCTTGAAAGGATAGATAAAATGTGGCATGTGTATAGCATGTAATATTATAGCTTTCAAAATGAATTGATTCATTTTTCACAGAGCAATGTTGATAGGTCTAAAAAACAAATAACAAATGAAAAGCAGAACAAAATTTTTTTAGCACAATTCATCAGTGTATATTACAGCCTGTACACATAAAAACAAAAAGTAGCATTACATATTGTTTATAGATTTGTCACTATGTAAATGCATTTATGGCAGATTGAGTGCAAAAGCACAAAATAATTATATGAAGGTGGTTCCTATTGGGCACAAGGCCTATCTAGGTTAAAATACATGCATATCGATAGCCATTGCTTACAAGATAAGAATTTGAATTTTCGGTAATCATTTTAACAAATGGCAATAACTTTTTTTCCTCATTGAAAACTGTACTTTCATTTTTACTTTTGGGAAAGAGTTTTTTGAGGGGAGGAAATTTCGGAGAAGCAAAACAAATAAAAAAATTAATGTCTGAACATGGCATCACATTGCCAATGCCTTGGGTGAAGTGAAAACAGATCTCAAATCTTAAAGGAATGTGAACAAAATGAATATTTGAACCCCTGTGGATAGATGTAGAAAAATTAAAGGTATTTGAAAATTTTAGTAGCTATGAAAAGTGATTGCTATTGTGAAGCCTGCTGTTTTCTCTCAAAACATGGCAATAATGTGTAAATTAAATTGCAACAGGAAGTTTATATTCTAGAATACTGTCTTTGTTTTTCATGCAGAGTTGGATAAATGGAAAATATATGATAATTATACAGCAAAAGGGGCAGAGCATATTTAATCAGCTTAAATGCTTTAAAATTAGCTACTTACAGAATAAAGACTAGTTAATTTTGAAAAGTCAAATTAAAAGGAGTGGTTTTCAAGAAAATGGGGATTCAAGAAAGATATATTGATATAAAGTATAACTTTAAATAAAAGTAAAACCTATGCTGTTATTCATTAATAAATATGTTTCATATAGGTTAGAAAGGAAAGAAATAATATTGTACCCAATTTGGTATTTTAAGCCTAAAGAACTATTTGAACATATGGTAAAGTAGTTTCTCCTCAAAAAATGGGCATTCAGGAATATATTCTTTGTGAGAAATGTGCTATGATGAAAATTACTTCTCTGAGATACAGCAAAATTTGATAATAAAGTTCTGTTATAAAACCCTTTAAAAATGTGGCTCCGTGATATAAAATGTTGTTGATCATGTAATTTAATTGTATTTAATATTGATACTCTTCTACAGTAATAGTTTCACAATGTTATTGTCAGAATTTTTAGATAGCAAATTGAGGATTCAAATGATTAAGCAAGTTGGACATTATCCTTGAGAAAGTCTAAAGAACAGATAAAAGATTTCATCAGAGATCAAATATCATGATAAATGATATTTATCATTGATAAATATTAAATTTCTTTAAGAATAATGTAGAATGTATTTTTTAATGCCCATTGTCAGAAATAAAAAATACATCATCCATTTTTAACACCTACTTAAGCATTTGTGTACTGTGTCACAGTGGCTCTTCCCTAGGATACCTCATGTCACCTGTTACTACAGGTGCTTACTGAGCTTTTTGTTTCTTTATGCTCACAATGCTCTTTTTGAACACAACTTCCTGAGAGTGAAGGGACAAATTATTTTGTCTGCTCCATAGTTATAGATCTACTGCTGTACTTTGCCTCAGGAGTTGCAGCTTAGCTTGGCAGATTCCTCCTTTGTCTCAACTATATTTGGAAAACAGATTGTGCATTTTATAAATGCTTTGGGAAATTGTTGATAAAGGCAGGCCTATGGAATAACCATCAAGGTTTGATGAAGTACAAGTTGTGAGACGAGGGTCAGGCAGATAATGGAGCTGGGAGAAGGAAAAAAAAAGCAGTTACTATTATCCTTCAATATCCAGATCAGCAGGGGTCTGTGAATCCAAAACTATCTTGTAGTAAAACTAAGATGTGCTATACACACACCCACACCCCCCACACACACACACACAATTTGCCTTTATCTCTATCTCTATGTTGATATTTGGCTTGATGATGCAAAAGCAAAATGAGGCAAAATTGCTGATGCCTTATCCGAAATTAAGGCAATGACAGCAATTAACCTAGTAGCCTTGTTCTGGAATATCACATACTCACAGAGGAAATGAAAATTTAAATGCCAGTGTCAATAACTTCAATGACCTTGATAAAATAAGAAATATAAATTTTCTTAACTCTCAATGCTCATTAATTATCTATGTGATGAAATGAGAAATATCTATGAAGAACTTCTCTTCCAAACCAGTGTATGACAGCTGTATAAAAAAGCACTTTTGGAAAGAATTACTAACAGACAGTGATTATTCAGACTTGAGTATTTGGCAGACATTTTCTTGAAAATCTTAAGCTTTTCACTTCAAAAAAACAACACATTTGTTGCCAATGAAAAATCTGAGCTTTCAAGTATGATTTAGTGTTGCATAAAACTTATATCTGCCATCTTATATTTGACATGTTCTCAATACAAAGAATTTTCTGATGACACTGGTCGTGATATTAATAATGAATATGATCTTGGTGTTGTTTAATGCAGTATTTTAACATTTGGGAGATCCGCAGAATCATTGAACGAAGATGATTCAAAGAATAATACAAAATATTACAAAATCATGCATAAATAAAATAAAAGAGGAAGACAGAGCAATAGATTTTAAGGAAACAAAATAGACAATGTTCTCTGATATGGTTTTGGATTCCACATTGTAACAAACCCTTAAGAAACCACAACTATTGAGGTTTTGAGACAGTATTAAAGTAGAACATTCACAATTATCTTTAAAGTTATTTAAATATTCCTTCCTTATCAATGAACATCACACCCATGTGAGGCAAGGGATTTTGTGTTTTGTATTTGCATATAATTTGAACAAACAGCATAATGAAACATTTTTAATTTTTTAAAAATTTTAAATTATTATAGGTACATCATAGTTATATATATTTATAGGTGTACAACATGAATTAATCAAATCAGGGTAAGTGGTATATTTATTATCTCAGGTATGTATCATTTCTTTGTGTTAGGAATATTCCAATCCCACTTTATTAGTTATTTTGAAGTATATACTGACTTATTGTGAATTATAGTCACTTTGTTGTGCTATCAAATATTGTTCATTCTATCTACCTTCATTTTCGTGTCTATTAATCATCCCCATTTTATTCTCCTCCACTACCCTTCTCAGCCTCTGGTAACCATCATTCTATTCTCTGTCTCCATGAGATCAATTGTTTTAATATTTAGCTCCCACATATGAGTGAGAACATGCAAGATTTGTCTTTCTATGCTTTATTTCACTTAACATAATGTCCTCCAGTTCTATCCATATTGTTGCAAATGGCAGGATTTCATTCTTTATTGCTACATAATATTACATTGTCTATATGTATCACAATTTCTTTATCCATTCATTCATTGATAGACAAGTTAATTCGAAATTTTGGCTATTGTTAATAGTGGTGCAATAAACATGGGAGTGCAGATATTTTTTCAATATACTAACTTCTCTTCTTTTGGATATATAGTTTTATGAGGAACCTCCATACTGCTCTCTATTGTGGTTGCACTAATTTACATTCCTACCAAGAATATAAGAGGGTTCCTCTTTCTCCATGTCCTCACCAGCATTTGTATTGCCTGTCTTTTTGATAAAAGCCATTTTGACTAGGGTGAGATACATTAGATTATATTTTGATTTCTCCATCAATTATTTTAAAATATTTAGATGGTAACTGAGCAAGCAACGTGGAACAAAAGGTATTTCAAATATCAAATTGAGTTTCTGAATTATTTTACCAGGGAGAACAAGTGGTCAGGGAATGAAAAGGTCTAAGGTGTAGTTTTAAGTGCATGACCAGCATAATATGAAGAAAAATATCACTGTACGTAAGGATCTCAAGAAACTGAAGATTCAAGGTGAGGGCTTGTCTATCTACATGGGCATTAAATCATGGATAATGAAACAGTGAATATAGAAACAAAATCTCTGAGATAAATTCCACTGAAAAAGAAGAAGAATACAGGTGAGGGATCTTGAGCAGCCGAACGCAGTAAACCTGACCAACTAAACCTATAGGAGTCATTGTTGGTTTTGAATAAACTTTGATTTGTATCATTAAACAAAATCTTCAACTCTCTTTTTAACTTCTAATGTATTAGTTGGGTTCATTTATTGTTTCTGAAAATAACCGCACATTTAATGGAAAAGTTATTGTACTTATACTAATAATTTTCCATAATTATCCACATTTGGCCTGAAGATTGATTTATTATTTTTTCTCCATAGTTTTTAACCCCTAGTATGCCAAACAGGAGGAGCTATATAATTTTGGGGGACCAGTCCAAGTGAAAATGTGGTGACCTTTGGTCAAAATTATTAAGAATGTCACAACAGTGACAGCAGAGCATTAAACCAAGTGTAGATGTTTTCTGACTGTGAGCCCTGTGCAACTACACAAATAGAATGCCCATAAAGCCAGCCTTGAAACCAATATAAATATTTAAAATATCTTCCAATAATTGTTTTTACCTTGATGCTTCAGTGAGTTTCTTTTTTGGATAAAAAGGCTTATGTCTCTAGTCTACACATCTAACAATCATCTGTTCTGTCTAAAGAGAAAGTTACTGTGGAAGAATGGTAGAAACAGAGAGAATTAAAGGGCAAATTTAGAAATTTTACTGCTAAACATCTGCCATGACTTTAGCTGTCACTTCTTACAATTATCTAGATCAGATAAAGATTCCTCATTGAAGAAAGGGTGAGAAAAAAAATTAGAGTGGAAAAGAAACAAGAAGATTGGTACTGATGAGAATCGCTATGGAGAAGACCTTGCCCTGACCAAAATAAACATTAGCTTTGAGGAGAATGCCATAGGGCAACAGATAAATTTGAGGAAGTGACTATGGAAGAGACCAAAGTCATGGTTCCCATCTAAGAGGCCACATTGAAACATATGGTCTCTAAGACATAAAAGTAACAAACTGGTAAAGTAGAGTTTGCTTTGTGTGATAATAAAAGTGGAGTGATCCTCAAACTCTCCCATAAAACCGAGGAAAAATGTAAGGCAAGTTAAGCTTTCCATGCCCATAAAGTGGTGTGAGATCTAGTGGAGTGAGTGTACTACCTGCAGAGGCCTTTCACTTTTAGTAGATAGGAAGCCTCAGGAGCAGTAGGTCCTTGAACAGTTGCCACCATAGACGGTACCTTAAAAAGAGAGAAATACACAGCTACCTCACTAGTAGTCACTTTAGGACACAACAAGATGTGGCTACAATGAGCAGAAGCAGGTGCCTCCTTTCCATTGACAATCCAGAGCTTGGCAAGCCTTCAGTGTTTAGCATTACCCTATGGGGAAAGTAGGAAAAGTACTTAAAATGGCCAAGTCTTTTGGAGATTTTATAATTACATTTTCTTCTTGGTGGAATGAGGGTAAATAACTTCATTAATTTGAGGCATAGAAAATATGACTTTTTTTCTATGCACATTTGAAGTTTTATTTTAAAAATAGTATACTCACTACAATGGGATGCCTTTTTGTCCATAAAAACTTATGCTTTAAAAGTAAATTATTCCTGTCAATATGAATGGGAGAACACTAATATATTAAAGCAATTTTCAATGTCCTCTATGAAAGAATAATGTCTTATTTTTGTATAATTACCTAAAATATTGTTATTATTGTTATATAATAAATTTTAAACATGAATGCAAATGGCTTATGACATTATGGCAAATTCATAGAATCACTTTATCAAAGACAAACCTATTTTTGAGTGATTCCCCATGACACATTAGAAAAACACTTTTTAACCTCAGGGTAACAAGTTTGCATAATTATTTTTCTGTGCTTTGCTCTTTTTTTATTCCGCTGTGCCAACAGCAAATAATATCATTTGCTACTTGTATTTGTTTTTACCTTTATTATGCTTATTTTAAAATGAAACAAAGGTTAATGTATTGAATTATCATGCACTAAAATGAAACTAAACTATTAGAATGCTGTGAAGAAAAATAATTTTATATAATACATGTTCAAATCAAGTCCGACTGATTTTATGCTGATTTGTCATATAAATTCAATAGGGGCAGCCGATGTGTGTCATTGAATACTTCTATAGTTTTGAACTTTGAATATATTATTTAACCCAGAAGAGTCGACTATACATATTTGGATAAAGTAATACACATTAATAGGTCAATTTATTAACTAAAACTAGGGATATTTCCTCTATTAGTTTGCTAGGGCTGTCATTAAAAAAGCCTCATTAACAAGTTGGCTTAAACAACAGATATTATTATCTCACAGGTATGATGGCTAGAAGTTTGATATTAAGGTGTCAGTGAGGTTGGTTCCTTCTACAGGCCATGAGGGAGACTCTATTTCGTGTCTGTCTTCTTGCTTCTTGTGGTTTACCAGCAATTTTTGGCATTCTTTGGCATGTGGAATAATTAACTTCTATCTTCACAAAGCATACTTCTGTGTGTCTGTGTCCAATTTTCCGCTTTTAATAAGGACAACAATTATATTGGGTGATCTCATCTTTATAAGTTAAAATGCAAAGACTCTAATAGTGTCACTAGGGTTAGAACTTCAACATCTTCTGGGGTTACCACTCAACCTATAATAGTTCATTTTGCAAAAATAGTGTATTTATGATATATAGTTAATGCCAGATCTTCAAAAATTGACCAACTGTAACTTTTCTGAATTCCCTCCATTTACTGGCTGATTTAAAGATTGTGATTAGGGGTGAAGAAAGAGAAGTTGTGCTGATTTCTCAGCATAAATTGGTGCCCAAGCCTAGTTTCCATGCAAGCATTGCTTTGGGAATTTCAGCATGAGTTCAGTAGCTGATAGTATTTCTCCACTTACTATTTTTGGAGGATCCCCAAAGGGAAGAGGTGTGATTAATAGAAACTTATATTATTTCTGTGGTCCTGGGAAAATAAGAACCAGTAATATCTGATTCTTCATCATATCCATTAGTCATGAATTAGTCTTTGAAATGACTAGTTACTATTGATTTCCCTGAAATACCTTAAAAAATTTGCTGGTTAAATGCAGAATTATTCCCATCTCCAACACTAAAGAAATATATATGAACACATGTATTTATTTTGCCATGATTGCAAGCAAAGAGCATCCCAAAGGGTAACATCTATCTTTTTACAAGACATACTTCCCAAGAGCAGTGTGAGGGACCCAGTTTAAAGTGAAGCACACAATATTAATACTTAGACGGGTGCGAGATATTTCATCAGAGGATCCACAAGCCTTTTCAACTGCAGCAATAAACTTTGAACACAGTTTTGGACTCTGGAGTGATGTGGGGGGAAAGAAGATATGAGTAAGCTAAATTATCTTATGTTTTATCTCTACCTCTTCCAGAATAAATAAACTTTTGTTTTAAAAGCCCAGGTGTCAAGAATGGCTAATTAGCACAGACCATATGTTGAAATAAGGAAGTCTAGAATAAACAATCCATAATTATAAGACAGTTATGACTTTCTTTTTTCTTTTTTGAACTTTATTTTAATCCATTACTTGATTTTATGGATAGTGTCAAAAGATTTAAAATTTGAGCCCAATAGAAAATAAATTGTTATTGGGGAGGCCAAGTTAACTCAGTGATTTCGGCATTAGTTCCTACTGGGTTTTTGAAATGAGAAAACGTTATGATGGGTCCTCCATTTCTAGCAGCTATTTTCCATGAAATATTCTATATGATCTTAACTTTGACTATTCATGTGTTTTCTGGATTAAGGATGCTAGCCGCTATATAACTTAGAATTTGTAAAGAATGGCATCTGACAAATTTTTCCCAGGTAAATAAAGCTTTAAAAAATAAGTGATGTTCAGCCAAGGAAACTATCATTAGAGCAAATAGACAACCCACAGAGTGGGAGAAAATATTTGCTGTCTACACTTCTCATTAAGGTCTAATAACAAGAATCTATCTAGAACTTAAAAGATTTAACAAGAAAAAATCAAACAACCCCATCAAGAAATAGGCAATGGAAATGAACAGAAACTTCTCCAAAGAAGATAGAATAATGGCCTACAAACATATTAAAAAATGCTCAACATCTCTAATCATTAGAGAAATGCAAATCAAAACCACAGTGAGATACCACCTAACCCCGGTGAGAATGGCCTATATCAAGAAAACCCAAAACAACAAATGCTGGTGAGGATGTGGAGAGACAGGCACACTCTTACACTGCTGGTGGGACTGTAAATTAGTGCAACCTTTCTGGAAAACAATTTGGAGATATCTCAAACAGCTAGAAATAGAAATTTGACCGAGCAGTAGCATTGTTGGGAATCTACCCAAAAGAGCATAAGACATTCTACTATAAAGACATCTGCACCCGAATGTTTATGACAGCACAATTCACTATTGCAAGGTCATGGAAACAACCCAAGTGCCCGTCAATTCATGAGTGGATAATTAAGATGTGGTATATGCTCACAATGGAATATTACTCAATTCTAAGAAATGACGGTGAGCTAGCACCGTTTATGCTATCCTGGATTAAGCTTAAGCCCATTATCCAAAGTGAGGCGACACAAGACATGGAAAATGGGCTCCACATCTACTCGCCATCAAATTGGTACTGACTGACTAAAACTATGTTGCTCAAATGGTGGTAGTGTGAATCAGGGTTTTGGGGTGGGGAGGCCACATCATAAGGATGTGGCGAGCATTGTGGAGGGGAAGGGAATACCTCTAACCCTTCTTAGGGAGAGACAAAGAAATACAATGTACCCAAAATGTCAAAAAAAAAAAAAAAAAAAACCTTTATCGAGTGGTGGGCAGGTGGGAGGGGGGAGGAGGAGAAGGAGGTATACCTACATAATGGGTGTGGGGTGCACCAACTGGGGGTTGGGCACGCTTGAAGCACTGGCACAGTAGGGAGGAGGGGTGACAGGGGCAATGTATGTAACCTCAACAATATTTGTACCCCCATAATATAATGAAATAAAAGGAGGAAAAAAATTTTGGCTCAGATTTTGTGGACTTGTTCAAACATTTAGTTTGAAATGAATCTGTGCACGTACACAGAAGAAGTTATTCCTTTTATTTAACATCTCTAGAGTTTGTCTTCCTGTTTGAGGCTCCAAGGCACACCATCGCCATATGGGAAGGGGGAAACTTAAAAAAAGAAAACCCAGGTTGAGTAAGAAAGCTTTATGATTATAAAACAAAATGGAGATATATTCAAACTGAATGAAAAATAAATTAAGAATATTTGATAAAAAAAAAGTAAATAAATAAGTGATGATGGAACTACAACCTGAAGGATGAGATAGAGTTTTCTAGGTGAAGATAGAGAAGTGGAGTGTTGCAGGCAATGGAATGGAGCTCAGGGTGCACTTGACATGTTTACCAAACTATGAATAGTTGGATAAACCTGAGGAAGGGGAGAGTTTTGGGGGATTGGGGCTGCAGAGGAAATTATCAAAATACAATAGCATCATTCTTTCTGATTTATAATCTTTATTCCCATATATTGTCGGTTAGCACTAATAAATCACATCATTTTCTTTGATGGGTAATCAGCGCATGTTAGTTGCTTATAGATGCCAGACTTAGTGTTAACCCAGCTCTAGTTACTAATGTCACTTTGCCTTTTGTTACTGATTTCAGAAAATGTCAATTCTAGAATGTGAAGATAGCTAAATCCATAGTAAGAAGAGAAAAGTAAACATCTTATAAAAGAGAGGCAATAATAACCACAACTGAAAAGATCTGAGCATAGATTTATGGTAGAAGAGCAGATATGTGGCAAAAAACATATTTGTCATTGTTTTCTGCAAGGGCATAATGATTAAAATCTCACCTTTTGAAACTAGATTTTAGGCAATTTTTATTTCCTAAATAGGAAGTTTATTTTCACTTTTTTTGTTTTTATTGGTTTATCATAAAGTCAGCCAAAGTCAGCCAAAGAATTATGAATAAAAAACATTTTATGTTTTCTATACTTTCCCTTTATGTAGTAGTGTTTTAAGAATTATCACTGTATTTCCCTAATTTTAAAAGAAGTAATACCATTTAATCAATTGATTAGTTTTATATCTATCTTTATAAATTTTCTAGTTACCTATTTTTATTTTATAAAAATATATCAGCAACATATTAAGTCTTATGTCACTGTCGAAATAAAATATTAATTTTGGTAACCATTTTCTACTTTTTCTTAACTAGGGTTTCTTATCTGAAAACAACATGCTTTGCAAATTATTATTTACTACATAAAATTAGTTTCTTGTGAATACTTTCATGCTTATCACAAAGCTTTTGAGGATGGCACTGTCCATTTCAGTTCATGGATTCTGTGAGAAGTTTCCTTTAAATCAGCAAAAAGAAAAAAAAATACTGTTTCTTCCATCTAGAATGTTTATACCAATCATAAAAGAAAAATCAGATTGTATGAAATTGGTTTTACAAAGGATATGTTAACTGCAACAGAGTTCAATGTATATGGAAAATGTTAGATGGAAAGTAAAACTTGGACATTGTTTTTAATTAAATAAGGCTCATTAATTTTGAGTTTGTCAGCACAGTAATTTAGATATGTCAAATAATGGAATCATTATTATTAAATTATATGTAGATCTGGAAATAAATATCAGTAAAACAGGTTTCCCTCCTTTACCTTTTCACCTTCCTAGAAAATGATAATTTCTTAATTTATTGTGTACACATTCAAGAATGACAAACTAGCATGCCAATTTAGAATAATATTCTACAGCAAAAATTAATTAGTATCAGGAGGCACCATCCTAGTTAAAGATATTGGTACTTCAAATTACATTATGTTTAATTTGTTATTTTTAGCTAAGAATTAAACTCCTTTGCAATCTCTTTTCTTTGTTTCTTTTTTTTTCAGGTATAGATACAGATTTGGAAGAGTATATTTAATAATTTATTTATTTAGACAGAGTCTCACTTTGTTGCCCAGGCTAGAGTGAGTGCCGTGGCGTCAGCCTAGCTCACAGCAACCTCAAACTCCTGGGCTCAAGCAATCCTCCTGCCTCAGCCTCCTGAGTAGCTGGGACTACAGGCATGTGCCACCATGCCCGGCTAATTTTTTATATATATATTAGTTGGCCAATTAATTTCTTTCTATTTATAGTAGAGACAGGGTCTCGCTCTTGCTCAGGCTGATTTCGAACTCCTGACCTCAAGCAATCCGCCTGCTTCGGCCTCCCAGAGTGCTAGGATTACAGGCGTGAGCCACTGCGCCCGGCCTAATCATTAATTTATAAAAACACATTGCTAGGTGATTTGTGAAGAGAAAGGGTGTCCAGAGGGTAAGCTAAGGAAGATAGTGGGAAAAGGGACAATGAATGCAATCAGTTCTGCAGTTTAAATAAGATTAACTGATCAACACTTAAGTGCACATATAGCAAACATTCATCGGTTGTCGGGCAGATGGGAGGGGGAGGAAGGAATGGGTATATACACACCTAATGAGTGTGGTGCATACCTTCTGATGGATGGACAGGTTTGAAGCTCTGGCTCAGATGTGTGAGGACACAGCAAGAAGGTGGCAATCCGCAAGCCAAGGAGAGAGACCTCGGGAGAAGCCAAATGTGCTGGTACCTTGATTTTGAGCTTCTAGCCTCAGGAGCTGTGAAAAAAAATAAACTTCTGTTGTTTAAATCACAGTCTGTGTTATTTTATCATGCATCCCTTGCAAACTCATACACTGATAATGGAATTTATCACAAATCACATGATTCTGAAAAGTTTAAAGTTCAGCCAGTCATATTTAGTTACCATTGGCATGATATTTTGAGATGGAAATAGAGTACTCTCACATTGGAATATAAAATGTTGAAGCACTGACTGTGAATAAATGGGATAAAATATTGAGGTCCCTATTTATTTTCATAAGACAATAATACTGAACACTTTCTATAGTTGTTCAAAATTATTTTTTCTAAATTCAGTGCATTTCCTTTTAGGACAAATGATTTAAAACTGCAGCTCTGTTCTATATTTACAGGATTTTTTTTTAAATAAAAATGTAACAGCATCCTTTCCTCTAACAATGGTTACTGAGTGGCTTCTATGTAGCAGGCTTTGTTCAAGGCACTGGAGACTTAGAGACGACTGAAATTGAACAAGTCTCTGCTTCAATGGAGCTTATATTTAGTTGGGAGAAAGATAATGACCATTACATGACATGTCAGCTGGTATATAAATTCTATAAAGAAAAGTCAAGCAGGATAAGGGAGCATTTGGGGTGCCACTTTATATATATGATGAAAGACTTCTCAGAGTAGGTGGTGTCTGAGCAGAAAAATGAATTATTTCCTTTATAAGGTATCATCACTTGAATTGTACTATTTGTTAGTGGAAGTAATTGTGCCATGGACTTTGTTTCAATATAACATGACCAATCAGGACACTCGACCTTCTTGGAATAACTTTCCAAATTGTGACATGGATTAAGCCAAGAGTTGTCAGATTCATCAGCTGATACCCACTTGCCAACATGACTTGAAAAACAAAAAACAACTCTGGATCATGTGTTGCATGTGTTGTAAGGCCCTAGGACAGAAGATAAATGCTTTGGGGCCAGAGGCTATATTTTCATTTTCAATTGTAGTTGAAATTTCTTCCTCTTGAAGTGAAAAAATGACTTGTGAAATAAAGCAAATTAATTAACTAGATGATGAAGAACATGATAAATTTTATGGACCATTTCTTTCCTAACAATTCTTTTCTAATCTCACATGAGTCTTGTGATGATGTGCTTTACAGAGAAGTCTTAGAAAAGGAAAAAAATGAAAAAAAAAACATATAGGATTTAGTGAAAGGAGAATTTCTGCACTGAGAATGAATTAGATTAAATGATTTATAAGAGACCTTCTTCTTTAAATCATTCAGTCCCTTTTAAATTTCAAACTCAGTTTTACAACTCAATGGCAGAAAGGTCAGTAGATACAAACACAAGGACCCCTTCTTCCTTTGCCTTCTGTGGATGGGAGAGCTAGGCTTTATGCACTGGTGGTCACCCTATGGGTCTGTGTTCTTGCAGACTCTTCCCCACTGCAGCTCTACCTTCTTAAAATACGAGGGCATGGATGACCTTGTCATTGGATGTCAACTCTTTTGAATTTGGTTGCCAAGGTATCTGCACTTACAGGTCATCTGTTTAGAAACTGTTGGAAATACCTGGAAACCTTAAAGAAAGGTGAGATCAGTTGCAGCCCAGTGTTGATCATTATGCACTCATATAAAATACAAGTATATTCTCAATTATATATCTCTCAAAACTACATGTATGCACATATTTTTGTGTATGCTTATGGGGCTCAAACATTTAAATATCGAAAGATGAATATAATCTCTAAAAGTCAAGCATATAAAAAGCAGTATTTCAAAGTGTCTACAAATTAACTAAGAAACAATTTTATTTTATAGTTGCAAGTGGTGACTGTTTTATTCTCAAAATAACCTGAAAACAAAATTTAGGAACATATGCAATACGTATCAAATGATGTATAGTATTGCTAAATATATAGAAAAAAATATTGTTCAAAGAACTGCAGCCTTACTAAAACTTGTGTGGTTTTATATTTACAGCCATTTTCTAGGATGTAATCATGACAGGAATTCACAGGAATAAAAGTTTTATTACAGAGTAATAATATTTTCCAAAGCTCCAATTCTTTCTCCCATAGTATCCTTCATTTGCAATATTGTGGCTGAGAAATATTACTTTAGTTCTGCCTTGATAAACAAGTATTTTATATAAGACCCTTTGGAAGAAAAACACAGAAAACAATTCAAACCAACTTAATGACATAGAATATTAGAAGTACAGCCAGTGGATTCAAAGAATGAGATAATTGGGAAACAAGCCAGACTTCAAAGAAGCATTAACTTCAGGGGTGTTGATTTCTATCTCTCAGCTATGCTATGTAGATCTTACTTCATTCTTTCCTGCTGCACATTGGCTTCCTAAGTATCTTGGAGAATATGAGCACCAACAGGTGCCAAATTCAATCATTCAATTCCTACCACCACCGAGGGATTCATGATAACATTCTTCTCAGTAAAAATATCCATGGCAGATTCTGTAAGCAAACACTAGCAGAGATTAGGTTAATGATTTACTCCAGGATCACACTGAATATTGCTAAAGTTGTGCCCTTATCAATGTGGTAGATTCCACTTACACCACCCATTTGGGGAAAAGGGAAGTGTTTTTATTATGAGAAAAGGGGTGTGGTCAAAGAACAATGTGACGTTCTTCCATTACTGTTCACTAATAATGTTAAGGCCAAGTCATTTCATTTTTGAAAAGTTCAAAATGTTATAAGAATTAAGTACATCTTAATTTTAAGCAAAGGACTACCAGTTGGTCTTAGCTCTGAACTCTGGAGCTATGCCAGGCAATACATTACATTTAATGTGTCTTCAAGCATTTGAAAATGTATTACACATTACGCACCATGATTTTCTTGTCCTTGCATCTACACCTCAACATCCTGCTTATTTTCCTCCTGAATGCACTGTGGCTTGATATTGTATGCATTAAAATTGATGCCAAGGATTGAACAAAATCCTCTAGCTATGGAAAACAAAAATGAATTCAACTGGAAGAATGAATCTATTACTTCTGTACTGACACTATATTTTTTGTTTTCATAGCTTGAATTTTCAGTTATCTTTGTAATCATATCAGTGATCATTCTTAAAGTTGAATAAAATTAGAAAATTTCTTTATGTATCAAAATATATTGTTTATTTTTATTACATAAAATATTGTCAAGCTAGATCTATTTAATGTTAATATTAGACATATTTTTTCTGAAATAAAAATTTTGCACCAATTTATTTTAATTGTTTGAATCCATTATTCAAATCTTCTGAGGTTTTTACGTCTTTATTTTCAGTATTATCCTTTAATCATTTTTATATGATCTATTTATTTT
Source organism: Mirza zaza (assembly GCA_008750895.1). Classification (NCBI taxonomy): domain Eukaryota; kingdom Metazoa; phylum Chordata; class Mammalia; order Primates; family Cheirogaleidae; genus Mirza; species Mirza zaza. The sequence continues at coordinate 64,630 of VSMD01027715.1, read as the reverse complement.
CAAAAATTTTTGAATAAGAATTCTGTGAATTTATATCTCACAGTTTTGCTAAGATAAATACTTCAAGTTTACATTCTTCAATATCATGTTTAAGTGTTAACAGCTACATTACAATGAACCAAGTGCAACTTTAACCGCCTTTTACTCATATTAGAATATTAAGCATTTTGAAGCGTCTTACATAAATAAGATATAAATTTATAAATACACATATACACATGTATATAATTTGATGAGTGTAGCCATTTTGTAGCAGTATATGTAAAACTACATGTATATTTCAGTGAGTCTATGCTGGATCCTAGTGACCTCCTCTAAGTATTTAAATGATATATTTTGTAATATATAGCTAACCATCCATCTCATTTAGCTATAATTTAAAGAATTTGGTGTCTTCTCTCTGTGGACCATTTTCCTCTGTATATTTTGCCTGGCTATGTGATACTTCTCAATCACCAATATAATGCAAAGAGGCATTCTGGAATCGTGTGTGTAAGTTATTCGATAGACTGGAAGTGAAATGAATTTCAGTTTGGAAATGCCACTTAAAATGCTGAAGTAATCCCTCACAAAGTATTTATTGACTATGTCTTGAATTCCTACTTAAAATGTTATTTTATTTTGTTCATATTTCAGATAGTTTTCCTTCGTCGAGTAAATGGCATTATCAGTAGATGAGAAATTTCACAGAGGTATGTAATGTGTGGGAACAGCATCCAGTTACTTATACTAATATATTTTGTTGAAGTCATTGCTATCTTTATTTTGAAAATCCATTAATCTCAAAATATTATTTTTGTTGTATGTAGTAAATTTTCTTGTCATTCTTGTCTCTGGTTTTCTAAAATTATACTACCATTTATAAATATAACTATACCATTTATAATTAACATATAAATAATGTATATGTATCCAGTAATTCCTATTTTAGACTTGTAGGCTCATCATACTTTTTTTTTTTTTTTTTTGACATGAACTTTAGAGTTTCTGGGCCTTTAAAAGATTTAGGTCATCCTAAATTTAACCCTTCACTAGATAGCCAGATTTTTGTGAAGATGAATCAGGTCTCATATTTCTATTACTATCACGTCTTCTAATATAGCCCCATATTAAATTTTCAACACATACTTATTGGATGGTTGAAAATCCAAATAAAAATGTATATCAACAAAACATAATTGCTAAAAACAGAGACATATATATGTGCACAGACTGTTTCATCAAATAAGATTGCAAACAAACAAGGCCCAAAATGTAGTCATATTTTAAGAGAAAGTATTATTAGCATTTCTATGAAAAAGTTTAGTAATTTTCATGGCCATTCAAAAAATATCATGAAACCCTTAGAACATTGAAAAGGAGCCATAATTGAATTCTTTTCCTTCTGTAGTGTTTCTTCTTTCCTTTCTTCCAAGACTTTTTTTCAACCATTTCAACTTGTTTTAATCACTAATGATGTTCAGACAGTACCATAGTGCATTTTTACTTGCCAAATTGAGTCAGCTTTTAAGCAATCTTTAGAATTCAAATAAAATTCACTATTCCGCTGACTCCAGCTAAATGCTAGTCTCATAAATCATTCAAATGCATTTATAAATCATGTAAAAGAAAGTACCTGCACTTTATAGAGTTGCTAAAAATTCCATCACTAGTGATCATTTATGCTCTTATTTTAGATTACTTATCTTAATAAGAAGATAAGTAATAAGAAGAGTGAGTGTTTTGCTATCAAATTTTAAATATTTTGGGTTGGTAATTAAACTTGTAGTATGGGGGCAAATGATTGCTGTTTAAGTAATACTTAGTAATTGTTAGCAAATGCTTTTTTGAGGTGAGGAAAATAATGTATGTCTACCATGATGCCATAGATACCATAGAAAGCCAGTTTGGTGTACTAAGAACTTATGATAGATTTTGTATAGGAAGGCTTATGGGCTTTTCAGTCTGACACATATGTGTTTATATCTTATCTCTGTCATTTATTAACCCTGTGATACAGTTACAAATTTACTCAATTGTAAAATGCAACTTTATTTTGCTCACTAAATTATGGAAATTAAATTAAATGTACATTAAAATCTTACTATTTAGAAAGTTTTAAATAAATGTCACTTTATTTCATGTTTTTTAAATATGAATGGACATATGCTTCCTTCTATCACTTACAAAGAAGTAAAAATTTATTTATTTTTCTGTATTGGTTTGCTAGGTTAACATAAGAAAGTATCACAAACTGAGTAAATTAAAACAATTGAAATGTATTCTTTTATAGTTCTGGAGACTAGAACTCTGAAATCCAGATATTGACAGGACCCTGCATTTCTAAAGCTTCCAGGGGAGAATCTGTTTAATACCGTTCTCTTAGCTTCTAATGTCACTGGAGATCCACACATTCTTTAGCTTTCAGCTACATTAATTCCGTCTTTACCTGGATCTTCACATGGTGGCTTTCCCTCTGTGCCCACATGAATCTTTCTATTTTCACATGGTCTTTTCTTCTCTTACAAGGACACCAGTCATATTGTATTGGTGATCATACTAATGACATCATCTTACCTTGATCACAGCTATAAATACCCTATTTTCAAATAATGTCACATTTGCAAATACTAGGAATTAGAACATAAGTCTATTTTTGGCGGGAGAGGGTGGCTCAAGTCAACCTATAATTTTTTATTTCAAGAAGCATATTCCAATCTCAACCAATACTGCAATATTTCTCTCCACAATTTCTATACTCGCTGTTCTCTCTTTTAAAAATAAGTCTCCAAACAATTATAGAAATACTGAATTGACCACTGTAGTATCATATAGTATGTTTTTCTACTGTATTCATTTTGTAGGACACAATGTAATTATTATAGGCAGAAAAAATTCTTAAAAACATGATTCCAAAATAAGTAGTTTATTAAACTGCAAAGTATACAAATTGCATTATAGAAACTAACACTCTGGCCCTTTCCATCAATTTTTGTTGGGAAAAATAACAAAACATTCTCTCTGCTTTGATATATTGTGTCCTTTGAAGCAACAGTGAAGTGAACCATTAAAAAGTAAAACACTCCATTGAACTGAAAAACAAACTCTGATTGGGAAAACTAATGCCTTAGGAAGAAACAGGTTTTTGTAATCTGTGCTTTTATGTCTCCTTGTGTCTTTGATGGATGATGAGAAAAACTAAATTCTAAACAAAAGGCCACAATAACTGCAATACTATTACTTCTTGTTTTGCATATCAACAAAAGTTTTAAAGAATATCCAAAAATGTCAACCACATGGAAGGTGACATGACAGCAAGAAAAGCAACGGCATCAATTTACCACTTTACAGTTAATTTCCTAATGACAAATGAGATTTATACATTTTTCAGGCCTTTGATATAATTGACAACTAAAAGGGAAAAAATGCTCTTATATTGCTCAAGTTGATTGTTTTCCAAATTTTCAAACATGAAACTAATTTAATAATAATTTATAATTAATATACTTCTCCATTTTGATTACTTGATTATATCATGTTACTAGCAGAAATTGATATGAGGTTCACCAAAAAGACACCTTTCTGAGGAAGGTAATTTATTAATAATGTAAAGGCTTTCTCTTAGAATTTACTGGCTGAGAAAAATAAATACATAGCCAATCTTAATTTGAATGGTAGGTATTATCTTAGACTATGTTAAAATGCAGCTATGACCCAAAATGTGTGACTTACTTAACCATGAACTCAATAAAAGAATAAGAGCAAAATAAAGGGGAATTTAAAGTATCAAAGAGGGCAGGAGTGGGTGAGAATATTAAATAGGGTGAACAGAGAAGACCTGACTGTAAAGATAAAATTTGAGCAAAGGTATGAATAAGGTTAGGCAATTGACCAAACAGCTATCCACGGCAAGAGCTTCCCAGGCAGAGGGACCAGCCAGAGTAAATGTCCTACAGTAAGAGCCCCTGATGGTCATAAAGGAGACCAAAGGGGCTATAGGAAAAAAGGCAAAGAGAGAAGTAAACGAAAGTATCAGAAAGATGATTAGAAACCAGGTTATGTAGAGTCTTCTAGACCCTTGACTATAATTTTGAAAAGCCACTTCTGGGTGCTGATGAGTGAGGAGTGGTATCATGTCTCGTTTCATGCTTAAAACATCTAATTCTAGTTACTGTAATAACAGATTGCAGGGGGCAAGGGAAAAACACAGAAACCTGTTGGATACTGTTGAAATGATCTAGAAAGTGACCAGAGTAGGTGGTGAGAAGCAGTAGGTCTCCAGTTACATTTTCAAGATAGGTTGGGCATGATTTTTTCAGAGGTTAGATATAGAATGAGAAAGAGAGGATTGTGTGTGTTCGTGTGTGTGTGTGCATGCACACGTGTGAGCACCTGTGTGTGTTTGTCAGTGAGAGTGACAGAAACAGAGAGGCAGAGAGAAAGTCAAGAATATTTCTAATTCTAGAATTTGAACCTTGGCAACTGGAAAGGTGAAGTTATCATCAACTAAGAGGGAAAAACATTGGGTTGATCAAATGTCAGTGTGTATGTGTGTGATTGTGGAGTGGGGCTATCAGAAGTTCAGCTTTGGATCTATTCAGTTGAAGAAATGTAGTTACCATTCATTTCACAGCACCAAGTGATACCTGAATTTTGTATCTTGTACTCATCCTCTCTCCCTATGTCCTGACTATGGAAGAACCAGACAGGGAAGAAGAAGTATAGAATTACAAGGTGGGAGAAGATTAGAAGACAGACTCAGGGTTCCCTTTCCTTCTGCAGGTTGTGAGCTGAGTTATTAGCCCAACCTAAGCTTGATCAAAGAAATAAAGTTTAAATTAGATGAGAGATGAAAGATTGAAATTGAACCAGATTTGATTTTTTCATATCTAACTTTATTTTAGATGGCATTAACTGTGGAGATGGGGAGAACAGAGCATGTTTGAAAGCAATGTTAAAATAAAATACAGCATTGTCCAGTTTATACCCCACAAAGGTCAGTAAAATTGCCAAATCACTTAAATATGTCTAAGATACATTTATTATAGTAAAATACAAATATAACATGCAATAAAGTCTATAGAAGCATGGGCCTATTGAAAATGTATTTTGCCATCAAGAGTTACAGAAAAATGTAAATTTAATAAGGGGACATGTGTACATCAAAACATAATTAAGATACATTACAATATGTATAAGTAGAGGTGTAGAGTTTATTGTGATTACAACACAAGCAGAATAAAAAATATTAAAAATAAGATTATAATATAGGTTATAGGAATATTTTATGCAAGTGAAATACCAAAATGAGTTTCTTGAATGTGATAATAAGAAGTAAGGAATGCTGTTTTATAGTTATTGAGAATCTATTATTTTTAAATGTAGGATGGTATTTGTTACTTAGCAGAAGACATTTTAAATGCATTTTTGTATGTTTTCACAACTATGAGAATTTTAATCTGATTTTGGTAATAACTGATATTTACAGAGAAGCATCTTTTAAAGTACACATAAAAATACAGGAATGGATGTTAAAAGAGAACATAGTTTAAGCATGGGTAAGGTTTATGGTAGAATAAAATAACTGATCAGTTACTAGAAAGTAAAAAGGAAAGCAAAACAAACAAACAAAAAACAGCATAATTCCTGGAGTTTGGAAGATACACTGATATAGGGCAGGCGAGTTAGAAGGCAGAATCAGAGAATTTTACAAGAAAAAAATACCCTGGAGGAAACAACATCAAAAGGCAACTAGAGGCATGAAAGACAAAATGAACAAGCAAACAAACAAACAAAATTGAACAACAAAAAATGACTTGTCTGCTTTGAGTAGAAAAAATAAAATGAATAGAAAAAGTTTCCTCATAAATCCTATTTTAAATTCCTAGTCTTGATTTGGGGTCACCCTTGGAGGCTTGCATCCATAGACCTGTGTGGTATCAAAATATTAATTATTTTATATATGAAGATCCAGTGTTGGTTATGCCACCAGACTCCTGGAAGAATCATGTGCAAATTCTCACTAAAGAAATTAATTTTAAAAATTTATCTCAAATAAAAACCATAAGTAAAGTTCTAAGAAATTTGAACTCACACTTACATATCACTGGAAAGAAAAGAGAGAGAAAGAAAGCAAGGTAACATTGGTAAAATGTGAAAACTATACAGAATTTGATAGAGAATTTAAGTTTGTTTACTAAAATCAAGGAATTTAAAAATGAGAGAGAAATAAGAACTGAATAAAATGACCAAGAATATTTGAAAGAAATAAAAATAATTTCTAGAATTGATAGGTGGGGAGAGAAACACACATAAACACATGCACACATATTATGGAATTGAGTTCCATTCCTAGTTATGATAGGGAAAAATGTGAAAAACCTCCAGTCTTCCTAAAAAGCGCATAAAAAATCATAAAGAAAAATGTCATATTATTCTTTAAATCTTTCAAAATACTATGGACACAAAGTGATCAAAAAAACTAACCTCCAAGATGCAATTTAATGAAGTTATGAAAATTCCTAAGTTAAGGAGAACACTTTACTACCTGATGTCGGGTTGGTGAGATCTCAGGCAAGTCAGGGAGTGAAAGAAACCAACCAGAGAAGGACAGTCTTTGTTCAGCTGAGGAGAGTCCAGTGAAACCTTAGATGATCCCATGCACTGGAGCATCCAATTTGATTTTATAGGCAACATTAACAAATAAAGATAATTTACAATAAGTAATCTCTTACACAGAAATATTATTAATGAAGCACATGATGAGAGATGGGGATAGAAAAGACCATGAGTTCTAACAATCTCATAGCCTCACAGTAATGGGCTTATACAATCTTGCAGTTTAATTGTTTCTCAGTTTCATGGCTTCAAGCTCATAGTCTGACAAAGACAAAATTCCATCATCTCATTCTTAGATAGTCTCAAAATCTCAGTCATTTGATCAAAAAGACTCAAAGAAATTGCTGTCTTTGAGTCTAGTGGTCTCTAGATTTAATAGTCCCTAGATTTAATAGTCCAGAAAGCAAAGGCCTAACACCCTCAAAAATTTGGGGATATCAGCTGTCAAGCTCAGGTATTTGGTCTTAAATACTCCTAGAAAAGATAACTCACCATATTTTAAAAGTAGTGAATATATGAGGGGAAATAAACCTAAATATAGATGCAAAGTTATCTTCATATAATTTAAATACTGATAAAATCTACTGATAAGATTAAAGATATGAGCCCAATGACAATAGAAAGTTGGGGCCTCAACTGAAAAGCAAATAAATATCTCCTTAGACTCCCAATATAAAGAATGTACCAACAGAATATTCCCATACCTGAACACAGCACATACTACAGAATTGTGGGTAAATAAATGGTTGTTACTTTAAGCCACTATGTTTGAGGGTGGTTTTACACATCTGTTGATAATTTAAACCCTGCCTTCACAGAGTTAGAAAAGATATTAGGGCTCAGACTTTTGAGAGGATCTTGTCCATTTCTTGTACCTCCATAGTTTCTACATTATCTTTCTAGGTTTTGAAAATTTGATTCTCTAAATCTAAGGATTTATTTCAGAAGTCTTGTCTTCATTATATTAACAATCAATGCAGCCATTATACTAACAAGGCAAAGTCACTTTTATATTTGCTAACTCATATAGATGGATGTTAATTGTTCTAGAATCTTAGTAAATCAGACCCAAATGTAGGTAACATTGCTTAAGAGAAAGCCCAGTGGCATTTTTAATGCTTGAATGCTTATTTTATTCTCAAATACTCAGCTGTTCTTTCTGTTTTGTTGTTATTTTGATTGTTTGCTTATTTGGTTTCCTCAAGATTATACATATTAACCTTAGACCTACAAACATTTTTAGAGAAAGCACATACAGTATCTTTTAAGAGGCATAGTAAGAATACATCTGTTATTGGGATTATGACTAAGTTTCCTGACTTTGGGGTATAGCTATATTCTTAAATCAAGGGCAGTCTGTAGAATATCTTTTGAGTCTAGCAATTTTAAGTTTCACCTCAAATTGTAAGGGTTTTTAAAATTATACCTTTGAGGTATTTTGAGTTTTATGGAAATTATTAGAAAGACATGACATTCCCCCTGGCCAAAGAGTTTTCTTAACAGAGCAATGGGATTTTATTGATGGTATTGAAAGAAAAACTATCTAATGAAGAAAGCTAAACTAACATAGGAGAGTGAAATGAATCTTTTGACTGAACATAAAAGAAAATGTTCTAGAGCTATAATGCTTGAGTTGCTGAGTAATGAAACTTGCCCAATAAAGCCAGTGAAAGCTTATCAAACACATAATTATTACAATGTGGAAATGATCTTTTCAAACTAATATACATATAAACACAACATATCTGTATATATATATGAATATATAATTATATATACACATATTCATGTGCATACTCATATGTGTGTATATATATATGTGTGTGTGTGTGTGTGTATATATATATATATGAATTAAAAATTAAACAACCTAGGACTGGTCTGTTTAGGAATACCAGTAGTCCAGAATAATTCAAATAATAATTTGAGTGTGAGTTAGGTACACACACACATACACACATCTATATAAACATACATATACATATTTATTTAGATATACGTGTACTGTATTAGTCAATTTCTGTTGCTTATAACAGGATACCAGAGCCTGAGTGATTTATAAAGGAAAGAAATTTATTTCTTACAGTTACTAAGGCTGAAAAGTCCAAAGGCAAGTGGCTGCATCTGGTGAGAGCCTTCTTTCTGATGGGATTCTCTGAAGAAACCCAAGGCTGTTCAGGGCACCACATAATAAGGGGGCTGAGTTTGCTAGTCTGACAGCTCAGCTCTATTTTTTTCTTCTTATAATGACAATAGTTCCCCTTCCATGATTACCCATTAATCCATGAATGGACCAATCTATTCACGAAGGCAACATTGGCCCTCTCGATACTGCCACATTGGGGATTAAATTTCAACATGAATTTTTGAGAAGACAAATAGCAAACCATAGCATATACATACTACTTCTTTATAAAATTTTTGATATTAATTATCTTGGGGATAACAGGGGATGAGGTAGGGTTTTGGGGAAGATAATTTTGGCTGGCCAGCTGGAGTAGATTGATACATAAGACCTGCACGTAAATTGGAATGACAGCCCTAAAGAATCCCAGAAGTTTGACTTGATGTTTTATTCTTCTGGGATTCTTTAGGATTGTCATTCCAATTTATGTGAATGTTTTATTTCTCAACCCCAAACCATTCAGTTAGGTATCACATTGATTATGCTATAATTTACTACTTCTTTACTTGAGCTTGCTTATAAAATCCACATCTATTTCAAAATTAAAACTTATCATAATGGGAAGTTTTAGAACTCTTTATACACACCATGTTTGAAGTTTTCTTCAATCTCTCAAGAAATTTGCATCTTTTGAGAAAATGATGGAAATAACACCATATTTGCAGGTATCCATTTATATGGAAGAGATAAATTCTCAGAGTGTTCATCTTAAATATCTCAATTAAGAAAAGGTTTGACCAAGGGCTGTATGTCATGCATAGAATATAATCCATAGTAAAACAAATGACGTATGATAAATAATTATTACGGTTTCTTATTTAAAGAGAGTACAAAATGGGTCTCTTCTGGGAGAATACTGCTTCTTCATTATTAATGGCTACCACTTATGCTAAAAGTTTTCTCTAGTCTTTCTGAGTGTTTGACCATAAATAAACAATTTGCCCTGTTCCAAAGTTATGTCAAGCTGTGTCATCAATATGTTAGCAGGGCTTCCTCCTGAGTTGCTCTGCACTGAGTTCCAGCAATGCAATTAGCATAAGCCCAGATATAGGGACCACTTTACACATCAATCCCTCCCTTATGAAACTTATGTTTTGTACCTGGTAACTTAAAGCATGTGATTTTTCTAGGATATAACCCACAGTTTTAACATCAGCATGCATAGCAATTCCACCCATTAGACACTTTTCATAATTTCAAAATATCTGGATAGTACAGAGGAATTAAGATAATTTCAGTGAAGTCCAACACAATTTTGAATTGGCAGAGGCTAAGATATGAAGACCTTGGGTAGGCTGATTAGGAATTTGCATACACAGGGGCCAAGAGGAAAATACATCAAGAGAACCAGCCCTGATAACATCTTATCACTTGAAGAACATTAAATCTATTTATGATTTTATTCTCAAGGGAATGAATTTCTTTTGAGGAGAGCTGGCAGGGTCGGCCCATGGGATCCTATTAGAAGACTTGGGAGACTCTATTGCAGTCCACAAATAATTTTACAGTTCCCCCAGGAGGCGTTATAACTCAACTCTCACATACAATGCACTCAAACTGAATTATTCTTGACTCTCAAGAATTCCCAAGCAGATCATTCTTTTTATTTTTTTTTATTACTCATTAATTCATGCAAGGACTCTATCTGCAGGGAGAATAATCTCCTCCCTTTTGTTTCTTGATTATTGTCTATGTATATGTAGGAAATAATAATGGATATTTTGGTCCCTTTAACTTTTCCTATACACTGTGCCCTAGCTTTCACATTTTAGTAGGAAAATTCAGTTTAAAACAAATCATACTGGAAGAAGTTCCATACCAAAGATCATACTTCCAGAAAATAACATTCTTGCATTAGTACTAATAAAATCTGTCAGCAGTTCATGCATAATCCTTTTGCTGACAAACAAGTGACAAGACACCAAGATATCACATTGCAGAAAAAATCTGATTTACTTTGCACCTTCACTTCACTTTTAGCAGGGGAATGTAATGGAGATAAAATTGTACAGCAAAATTGGAAGAAATGTATAAATTATACATAGAGAAATACTCTAAATATTTTTTTAAAAGGGGATGGGAAATTTTAGAAAATGAGATGCATATGAAAGTGTGCAAAAATGTATAAAGTAACACTGGTTTTATGATAAAATTATGTATTATTGTTTGTTTAATTCTTTAAAACATATTTTATAAATGTTCAGTTTATAGGTCAGATGTTTGCATTCCAAATGTGTAAATGCTGACTTCAGAAATGTTTCTTAAATAAGTGTCATCGGATTTATTTATTTATTTATATTATTTTCTTGATAAATATTAGTTGTACATATTCTGGGGGTACATGTGATATTTCGATACATGCATACAATACATAATTATCAAATTTAAATTTTCCTCAAGCCTTTGCTGCAGAATGATCTAGTAGCTAAAAAAGTTTGTATATGTTTGTTTATAGTTTGCTTTTAGGTCAGTGTGTCACAAATAATTCCCATCTCTCCATTTTTAAATAGGCACATAGTTGCTCAGTATCTGAATTAATTCATCATTGTTAATCTAAGAAATATTGGAGAAGCTGATTTAAATCAATCGTCCATGATCAGAGTAGCTGCCATTATAACTTTGAAAGGAACCAGAAATAGTATGAAGTGAAAATATGATTAAATCCTTTATGGAATTTGAAGAAAGGAAAAATAGTTCAAATTATTGTAGGTTACATACAAATGTGTATAACTCTAAAGTGACTATTAATTTAACTATAACCACTATTAGAATTAGAAATATTACAAGCATGTTTCAAGCCAACAAAAACCCCATTCCTATGACAAGATACAAAGTATGTAAAAAAGATAAAAGAAAAAAAAAGAAAATGAAAGTATAAAGTAGTGAACATACAGATGAAAGGAATATTTTTATATATAATAAAAATTATAATTTATATATAATATATATAAATTATATATATTTTATATATAATATAAAAATAAAATATATATGACTATCTTTCCTAATAAAATAATTACATGTTCGATGTGAGATGGGAAATGCAAAATTCAATTGCAGACAGGCCCTGTTTTGTACAGAATCATATTAATTCAAACTTAAGCGTATTGGCAATGTATTTCCCCAATATGACCACATGGTAATGTTAAGTAAGGACTGCCTGTGTATGATTTTTTAAATATCAGCCTCTGGATAAAAAAAGGCACATACGCTTTAAAACTAAATATGTACATATATGTACCTAGCAAACATTTGCAAATGAAAATAGAGGTAACAGCATTAAAAGCATCCAAGGGTTTTAAAATGGTGGCAATGCTCACCAGGGATTGGGGGGGGACCCAATCTTAGGGAGGTGGGGAGTATTTTGGAAGGGAAAGGCATAACTGTATCCCTTCTTAGGGAGAGGCAAAGATATACAATGTAACCAAAATGTCAAAAAAAAATCAAAACTAAACTTTTTATAGGGTGGTGGGCAGGCGGGTAGCGGGGAGGAGGAAAGGGGTGTATGCTTCCATAACGTGTGTGACGCACACCACCGGCGGATTGGACACATGGGGGGAGGATGGGGGGCAGGGGCAATATTTGTAACCCTAACAATATTTGTACCTCAATAATATGATGAAATAATAATTAAAAAAAGAACAGTCTTTCCAACAAACTGTGCTGGGACAACTGAATATGTACATGCAAAAGCCTCTTAGACTCCTAGATTAGACTCTTAGCTCACATGATATATAAAACTAACTCAAAATGGACCAAGACATTAATATAAGAGTTAAAACTATAAACTCTTAGAAGAAAATATAGAGGTAAACTTTTTAATGTATGAATGTCAACTTAAATTTAATCAAAGATCTAAACTTAAACACAAACTAAACATCGTTTCTTTGCTCAGAATCCAATAAGAGCCATGTCTTTCACCCAGTTGTTGATGAGGTCATTTATTCTTGCTGATTTGAGTTCTTTGTAGATTCTGGATATTAGCCATTTACTGGATATATAGTTTGTGGATATTTTCTCCTATTCTATGGATTGTCTACTTACTCTGTTGATTATTTACTTTGATGTGCAGAAACTTTTTAGTTCAATTAATTATCATTTGTTTTTCTTGTTGTTGTATTTGCTTTTGGGATCTTAGTAAAAAATTTTTTGCCTATGCCAATGTCCAAAAGAAAAAAAAAAGTGAATTGTGTATAACAATCAGAATATAGTCATAAGCAATTTCATTAAAAATAAAACAGCTAAATTAGCAAACCCCAAGGTAGAGAAGGAAGAATTGCCAGACACATTGCCATTAAGTATTTGTCACATAATTTAAATGTAATCAATAATTATATATATAAATTGAATGATGTCTATAAAATTGATTTAAGTGCTATTGATAGAAATCTACCACAATGGCAAAATACACTCTTTCATTCAGTTAATAAAAACCTAAAATCAAATGTCACATGAAAGACTATTGATAATCTTAAAAATCAGGAAAATGAAACCATACAGTAGTTGAATTATCAGATTTTAATATTATGAAAGGGAAAAACAATTAACACAGTTGGAAGCAACTGAAATGTGGTTAATATGTGTGAAATAAATATAAAAGAAGCTTAAGTAATCATTGTGTTAAAGAAGAAAACAAATTTTCAGAAACTTCTAGAAGTTTCAAGCTAAAGAGTTCTACTCAGAACTAAAAATCATTCAGTTAAATGTACTGAATATCACATGAGAGAATGAGAGAATAATATAGGAAAAGAAAGCAGGTTAAGTAGTTAAAAATATGTGATAGAACTAATCAAAATAAAGAATAGTTTGGTTTAAATTGGCAGAAAATATAAGATTCATAAAATGTATTATAAAACAACTACACTGTGTATAATTAATAGAAACATATTGAATTTTAAATTCTTGAATTTTAAAAGATAGAAAAAATTCTAAAAATGTAATTTTCTTTGGATGAATACAAGTTATATTTTATCCTTATGTAAGTTTGAATCCAAAGGATGTCAAGTTTCCAACAGGTTTTTTTTTAATCTTGTCTTTTAAATTATTTTTAGCACCATTACTCTGTTATAATATATTAAGTTTCTTATAAATTTATTCTAGTTAGTTTCATATATCTATAACTTTGTTATTTCCTTGCCATAGGTCCCTTATTTAAATTAATGATATTGCTCTTGAAGCTATAGTGTTGGAAGACTACAATCTTAATCTTAAATTTTTTGGAGGGGCTGTATATAAATGGAACGCTGCCATTTAAAAGCATTTAAAAAGTGTTTTACGTGACACATAATAACTATATCTTTGTAGTGTAAATTGTGATGTTTTCATATATGTATACATTGTGGAATGATTTATATTAACTTATTATCATATCCATCCATCACCTCATATGATTATTGCTTTGTAGTGAGAGCATTTAAAATCTACTCTTTCAGGAATTTTGAAATATTTAATACATTATTACTGTGGTTACCATGATTTGCAACCAGAGCTCAAAAATGTATTCCTCTTGTCTAACTAAGACTTTGTACCTTTTGGTAAACATCTCCTTATTCCCTGCCCACTCCACCTTAAAACTTTGGTGAAAACCATTCTACTCTTTATTTGTATAGTTTTGACTTTTTTACATCCTATGTATAAGTGAGATCATGGAGTATTTGTCTTTCCATGCCTGGCTTATTTCACTTAGCATAATGTCTTCCAAATTAATCCATGTTGTCTGCAGTGACAGCATTTCTTTCTTATCAAGGCAGAATAGTATTCCACTGGGCGTATACACCTCATCTTCTTTATTCATTCATCCATTGATTAGAACTTAAGTTGATTCCATATCTTGATTATTGTGAATAATGCTGAAATGAACATGGGAGTGCAGATATCTCTTCAACATACTAATTTCAATTCCTTTGCACATATGCCCAGAAGTGGAATTGCTAGATCATATGGTAATTCTATCTGTAGTTTTTTGAGAAACCTCTATACTATTTTCCACAATGTCTGCACTAATTTACATTCCCACCGACAGTGTACAAGGGATTTAAATTTTCTACATGCTTGTCAACACATATCACTTCCATAATGGCCATTCTAACAGTTCAAAGTAATATTTCATTGTGGTTTTGATTTGCATTTTTCTAATGATTAGTGATGGTAATAATTTTTTCATAAACCTGTTGACCATTTGTATGTCTTCTTTTTAGAAATGTCTATTCCTAGCCCTTGTTCATTTTTAAACTGAGTTATTTGTTCATACTATTGAGTTGCCTGGGTTCTTTATATACCTTGGATATTAACCTTTATCAGATGTATGGTTTGCAAATATTTTCTACTGATCTATGGTTTTCTTTTCACTCTGTTAATTTGCTCCTTTGCTATACAGAAGCTTTTCAGCTTGATGGAATATCATTTATCTATTTTCCTTTTGTTGCCTGTGTTTCAAGGTCATATTCAAAAGATCATGGACGGGTGCTGGATTTTATCGAGTGCTTTTTTCACATATATTGAGATGATCATAGCATCTTTGCTTTTAGTTCTGTTTACGTGGTGAGTCACATTTATTGATTTGTGTATATTGAGACATCCTTGCATCCCTGGGATGAAACCTACTTGATCATGGTGCATTATCTTTTGGATGGACTGTTGAATTTGGTTTGCTAATGTTTTGTTGAGGATTTTTGCATCTATTTCTTAAGAGATATTAGCCTGTAGTTTTCTTTTGTTGTTGTGTCCTTTCTTGGCTTTGGTATCAGGGTGATACTGGCTTAATTGAATCACTTGGGGAAGATTCCCTCCTTCTCAATGTCATGAAACAGTTTCAGTTGAATGTGTGCCAATTCTTTGAGTCTGGGGAAATTCAGCTGTGAACCAACTCTAATCTCATGCTATTTTTGATTGAGAGGATTTTTATTAGTTTCAGTCTCATTACTTCTTATTGGTATTTTCATGATTTATACTTCTTTTTTATTGAAGTTTTGGAAGTCATGTATTTCCAACATTTATCAATTTCCTCTGAATTTTCTAGTTTGTGCATGTAAATGTTTTTATAGCAGTCATGGATGTTATTTTGTATTTCTGTGGTATCAGTTGTAATGTCTCTTTTTTCATTTCTGATTGAGCTAATTTTGGTTCATGTCTTCTGTTTCTCATTAATATACAGCTAGTGGTCTATCAATTTTGTTTATCTTTTCAAAGAAACAACTTTTTTAGTGATCCTTTGTGGGGTTTTTTGTGTTGTTTCCACTTTATTTAGTTCTGTTTTGAGCTTTGTAATTTCTTTTCTTTTGCTATATTTTGGTTCGTGTTCTTTTTTTCTAGTTTCTTGAGGTGTGATATTAGTTTGTTTTAATTTGTGATGTTTCTGTCTTTTTGGTGCAAGCATTTAAGGCTATGTACTTCCCTCTTACTACTACTTCTTTTATATTGCATAGATTTTAGATGCTTGTATCATGATTGTTGTTCAGTTTGAAAATCTTTTTATTTCCATCTTAATTTCTTCATTGACCCAAGGATCTTTCAGCAGCAGGTTGTTTAGTTTCCATGACTTTATGTAGATTTGAGAGTTCCTCTGAGAGTTGATTTCTAATTTTATTCCACTGTGATCTGAGAAGATACATGGGATGACTTTGATTTTTCTGAATTTGCTCAGATTTGATCTAACATATGCTCTGTCTTGGAAAGTGTCACATGTGCTGATGAAAGGGATATATATTATACAGTTTTTGGATAGAATGTTCTGTAGATATCTCTTAGGTCCATTTGTTCTAGATTCATGTTTAAATCCATTTTTTCCTTTTTGATCTTTCTCAATGATCTGTCTAGTTCTGTCAGTGGAATGTTAAAGTCCCCATTATGATGCTGTTCTTTATTTCTTTGCATAGATTTAGCAATATTTGATCTATGAATTAGGGAGCACCTGTGTTAGGTGCATATATATGTAGGGTTGATATATCTTGCTGAATTGTCCTCTTTATCAACATATAATGACTGTCCTTGTCTCTCTTTTTTTTTTAACCATTGTTGATTTCAAGTCTATTTTGTCTGATATGAGGATATCTATTCTTGCTTTGCTTTCAGTTTCTATTTGCATGGAGTATTTTTCCATCCCTTTATCTTGAATCTATGAGTATCCTTGTGAGTTAGATGGGTTTCTTGGAAGCAGCAGATACATGGGGTGTGTTTATTCATCCATTTAACTAGTTTATATCTTTTTAAAGGACCATTAAGACCATCTGCATTCAGTGTTAGTCTTGATATATCTTGTTCATCATGTTGAATGTTATCTAGTTACTTTGTTGTCTCCCTATGTTACTGTTTTATAAGCATCATGAGATGTAACTTTTGGGTGTTTTTATGTTGGTGGTATGGATTGTTCTTTTCCATGTATAGAACAATTTTAAGCATTTTCTCTAGGGTGGATCTAGTAGTGACATATTCCCTTAGTGCTTGCTTGTCTGGGGAAAAAATGTATTTCTCCTTCATTAATGAAGGAATTAATTAATTACTTTTGCAGAATACAAAATTATTGGCTGAGATTTACTCTGTTTAGGAAGACTAAAAATAGGACCCCAATATCTTCTGGTTTGAAAAGTCTCTGCTGAGAGGTCTGCTGTTAGTCTGATGGATATTCCTTTGTAAGTAACTTGTTGCTTTTGCCTTGCAGCGTGTAGGATTTTCTTCTTCATTTTGACTTTCATAAGGCTAATGATCATATATCTTAGTGATGTCCTATTTGCTATGAATGTTCCATGTATTCAATTACCATCTTGTATCTGGATATCTAAACCTCTAGCAATATCAGGAAAGTTTTGCTTTATTATATTCTCCAACAGGTTTTTCGTGGTTATTGCTTTGTCTTCACTCTCTGGGATACCTATAATTCTTATATTTGTTCATTTTGCATAATCCCATATTTCTCACTATGATTGTTAATTCTTCTTTATTCTTTCTACTTTTTTTACTGACTGGGTAACTTTTAAATCCTTGCATTCAATCTCTGAAATTCTTTGTTCTTCTTGATCTATCTTAGTCTTAAAACTTTGTGATGTATTTTGAAATATCCTAAATTACTCTTTCATTTCATTATGTTCTGCTATCTCTTTTCTAATGTTATCTGTCACTTTAGTAAATTTTTCTTTCATGTCACAAATTATTTTTTTGGTTTCTATAGATACAAATTTTTGTTGAAGTGATGACAAGAGAATAAAAGTGAGTTGTAAGATGAGATAGCATGAAAGAAGTATTCAGTATACTTCATCCTTTGCACTAATCAGCTTCAGTCCACCTGAATTCCAATACATTTCAGAGCATTCAGGATTGTGACTTGCCTCCTTTTCTAGGAAATATTTGATGAAAAAAGTTAAATGAATGAGCTGATGTAAGTGGTTTCAGAGGCCATATTTAATATTCATCCTCTTTAGATTTTCCTCATTTTTTTTCTGATTAGCTCTTCAAGTTGCTTAGCTTTCTAGTTTACTGAAGTTAACTCTGACTCTCTTGATCAAGATGTGAGAATCTTATTTGCATTATACTTGTAAAGTTTTGGTTATCACTGGACACGAGGCACTCTCACAAACATCCAAAGGGATGCTTTGGAATCCAGACATACTCTTCTTGCCACCACTGTGTGATAGTGATCTCAGTATCTTCCAAACATGATTAAGTCTTCTTCTTAGTGGTAGGATTTTTTGGCTTTGATCTGAAAACTGAGTATAGATTTCAATTTCTTTTAAGGCTGCTGAGTTAGACATCTGCCAAGCAGTTCTCAATTGTTTTTTCTGTTTATAGAAATCAATTAACACTAAAATTAGCTTCCCATCTCTCTCAACATTAGTAATATCATGATATTTTTGAATAAAGTCACCTGGTTGACTCTCTAATATTGATGTTGACTATGACAGTTACATTGAGATTATTCCTGATGACAAATATTGACCTGATGACCTCTTTCTCTCCAGAACCTATGCCCAGTGGTACTGGGGAGCCCAGTTCCATGGCAGTAGCTTCTAAGGTCAACCCTGGCCTAGAGAAAGAGGCATACCTGGGTTGCTCAGAGATGTCAGTGTATTACAAGTTTAGTTCCTATTACCAATGAAAGAAACACTTTGGTCCTCTTTTATCCATTGTTTTACTTTGCACAGTTTCAGTTACCCACAGTCATCCACAGTCTGAAAATATTAATGGAAATTCCAGAAATAAATAATTTGTAAGTTTTAAATTTTGTGAGTTTCTGAGTAACATGATGAAATCTCCATCCCACCTGGGACATGAATCATCCCTTTTTCCATTACTTTTTCCATCCCTTTTTCCATGCTGTAGATACTACCTGCCTAATAGTCACTGAGTACCCATCTTGGTTATCAGATTAAAAAAACACAATATATAATAAGTCAAGTTCAGTACCATCCATGGTTTTAGGCATCCACTGGGAATCTTGGAATATATCCTCCTTGGATAAGAGGGGACTATGGTATCTTTTGATATTTGCCATGGAACATATTATATGTCAGTGGTAGATTTTCTAATATCAAATATTATATTATTTCTATATTGTTCATATCCCTTCTATTCTGACTTTATTCTGAATATTCTATTTCATTCACCCCAGATCACAGATACTTCTAAATTTAAAAAGTACTTCTAAGCATTGTTTCACTAGGTCTCTGCCAGAACATTCAGCAGTGAATCACAATAGGGTTCCCCTATGTAAATTATAAGGCATATATTTTGTAGTCTTGGTACAAACCCCACTTTCTGATACACTCTAACATGTGCTCCCTACTGTTTTTAAATAATTATTAGTCCTACTTTTCAGTTATTTAAAGGTGTTTGTCTTTTTCCCCCTGAAGAAATTGCTGTATTGTCTTCCCATTGCTCTGTTTCAACTGTCTCTACTTAAGAGATTAGAAAACTGTAAGGGGAAATAGGGTTAGATATTAGATAATACAAACATTATCTTGCAAGGCATGGAACCAGACGAGGCCTTTATGAGGACTCTATATGAGGAAATAAGTTAGTATAAATAAAGGAGCTCTTTCTTCCAAAGAGGATATTGAAGATGACTTGAAATTCAATATCCTCAGGTTTTTTCACATAATTCCCCACATCTTAGATCATTAGGTCTTTCTTTTCTACAAATCTGGGTTCTTCTTTGGCATAGGAGACCCATGGGTGTTCTTCATTTAATGTCCATTGTAACTCTAGCACACTTACTTTTAAATCTTGAACCTGATTTTGATCAATATCTTCTCTGTTCTGATGGGATGACTTCACAATATGCCTTTAGTTGATAGATGGCTAATTTAAGTTTGCCACTTTCTTTTTCCTCAACTTCTAGAATGGCTAATTAAGGAAAACTAATTGCACAGCCCTTAATCTTACTATAGCTTTCATATTGATAATATGTGCGTTTAGTGTACAAATCAATGCTTCATGTTCTGTCTACACCAAATTGCAATGCACCCTCTATAACAACCTTAGCAATTATAATGCTACTATGGGCTAATAGTTATCATCATCCCACTTACTATGGGCAATAGGAAGCCTATTGGGGGATTCTGGAATAACATCATCCACCAAAGCCAATAAGTGCTAGTGGTACTAATAATTGTATTTGTCTGTGTTACCCTGAAAAAATGGCCTCATAAAAGGGTTTCCATGCCTCTGGAGCAGGGGTGAGAAGGAAACTGGTTAATAAAGTGAGAGATACACAGTGAAGTTGAGACAAATGGCTGACAGATTATCTTCGCATGCTGCTTAGCTGCTAATGAAATAGGGGTTCAATTGAGTCAGTATGTTTAGAACAAGAAGAAGCAGAAAGTAGCAGGATTTGTGTTTAGAAAGGCAAACATGTGTGACATCATATAATACCTTTGACTTTGGATTGTATTTGAGTTTAATAGAAAGTTATTGTTGGGGTCATAATAGAAGAAAAATTACATGATCTCATTTATATTTGTTAAAGATGACTCTCAATGTTGTGTGTGGAAGAAAGGGTATTAATAAGTTGATGAACAGAAGCCTGTATAGTCCCAATAAGAAGGTGGTAATAGTAGCAATGGAGCCAGTGAAAAATCCACCTGATGTGGAGTGAATTTTAGAAGTAAAGTCAACATGTGATATGGAGAGAAAGTAAGACCATTAAGGTGATTCTGAGGTTTCTTGGATTTTTTTCTCCCTTTGATTAACTGGATGATTTTTGAAGTCATTTACTGGTATGGAGAAGACTGGTGGGCATATGGGAATGTTGAACTTGCAACTTTGTTTTGGACGTGTGAAGGATGCTTATTTGATTGTCATCCAAGAGCAAATGTTAGGTGGAAAGTTGAATACAAAAGTAAGGCTTGGGGAGAAATGGAGATTGACTGTGTAATTCAGATGTAATCAGTAAATAAATGTTACTTGAAGCCATAGTAATATGAGATCAGAAAGAAGGTAGTGAAATGTAAGAAGAAAAGGAAGCTCTGATGACTGATTCTTAAAGAATTCTAGTGTTTACTGACATAAAAAAGAATACTAATATTTAGAGATTCAAGATAATGATAGGAAAAAGAAGAGCCAGTAAATTCTGTGGTAAACCAGGAGACACTTATATCTCATAAATCAAGTGAAAAAAGTGCTTAATGAGGGAGCCACCTATCAACTGTTTCAGATATTGTTGACAGGTACCAACTTTGCTGTAGGAATTTAAAAATGGTGAGATTGACAAGAATGATTTCAGTAGTTTGAACTTGACGAATATTTAATCGCAAAGTTTGATAGAATGAGATTCAACAAATTGTGACTATATTTGTGTATGTATGTATATGTGTGTTCATGTATACATACTTACACCTTTAAGGTTTTTCTTTAATAATACACAGGGACCAATAAATGCAGAGTTCACATTATTTCAAATTTGGTTAGTATGCATCAAATTAAATAGTGATAGAAGTGACACAATAAATAATTTAAATGCGGGATGGAAGGAGAGAGAAGTGATAACTACCAAGGGAAACGCATTGATCAGGTAACTTGAATAGTATTCAGTACACAAACAGAGGACGTGACTTTAGATATAAACAATGGCAATGCATCCATTGTAAGGAAAGGGAAAGAATGGATTAGCCTACAGATATTTCAGTAAATTGGCACACTGAGACGCTAATAAGATCAAGAATTCACTTCCAATTTTTTCTTTATTCTCAGGAAAATAATAATCTTAACTTAAAGTGAGTGGGAAAATAAAAAGATGTGAGAAGTTTCCTCATTGAGTAGCTATGTGAATTTGACAGATAATGTAGTAGGCTTACCAGGAAATCCTGAGGGTACACCTGATGTTTGTGTTCAAAATAAAATTTATTTACCAATCCATACCATTGCATGTGCATGTATGTGTGTTACTTCTACTCAAAGTCACTGGTGTAGTTACCAGTTTATACAGAAATGGATTTATCCAGGTTGGGGATTTGCTCAAGTTAAGCCTGGAAGTAAAATTAAGGTTATCTGCAAGGTAGTAATTATATTAACATCCTATGAGATCTAAGCTGGTCAATAAGGGAATATGAACAGTGGAAAAAGTGACAGAGTTAATGGACTGGAATTCCAGATGACAAAAAAAAATTTGTTTGTTTAAAAACAGAAATTTACTCTAGCACAGTTTTGGAGGCCAGAGATCCAAAATCAAGATCCCAGCAGGGCCATGATCCCTCCAAAGGTTCATGGGGAGAAATCTTTTTGTTTGTTCTTGTCTTTTTCTTTTTTCAAGGAATATTTAATAAAAAAGATAGATAACATATGCTTATCTAACATGTAATTTTATGTCACTGCAGCTAAAGCAAAATATCCTGTTTACTGGGTAAAAAGGACCTGGCTTTTATGTGTGTGTTATATTTCAGTGCAATTAAAAAAATATACTGTAATTATGATTTCAGAACTTTAGAATTTGAATAGGTGCCAGTGTTCTCGTTCTCTCTCTCTCTCTCTCTCTCTCTCTCTCTCTCTCTCTCTCTCTCTCTCTCTCTTTCTCTTTTCATATGGCAAAAGAAAATTTCTTTGAAAACTACTTGAAGCTTGGGCAAAACTTCCACAGCTATCTTCCTCAGAATCATTTTGTAGAGTCTTTGAGATTCAGATACAAGGGAAGCTTCAATTCAACCTTTCAGAGAAGACATTCCAGATCACATCTTATCAACCAAGAAAATGTTGATGGCAATCACAGTGCAGGAGTGAAGAAGCTGTTTCTTTACACAATAGTTATCCCATATGCCTACTTCTGCTGCTACCATTGGTTCAGCTGCATTCAAGTCTGCACCCACAATTTGACTAGATTCTGAATGTTTAGCCTGAATTTTAACTAAAGTTTTCTGGAGGTTGAAACCAGAGCTCTGATCAAGAACCTTGGAAATAATAAGCAATGCATCAGCAAATGTGTGGACACCAACTTGAGCCTTACCCCTTATCCCAGGCTTATGTTTAATCATGGCTTCTGCCATTGCCACTTCTACTGCACCAACAACTAGAACCACACAGTCATGATCAATAGTATTTTTGACAGCCCTCAAACCATCTCTTATTGCATCGTTGATGTGAGTGCGTGCGTGCGTGTGTGTGTGTGTGTGTGTGTGTGTGTGTGTGTGATTATTTGGTCCTTTGACCAATAATGTGAGAGAGTGAGGATTGTTACATTTTTCCATAAAGGTGAACTTCTCTTCTCCCAATGTATGCTCATAGACAAGTTTTACATGTCCCAAACAGTCAAAATTTAGGTGATTAAAAAAATTTAGAGCTACCCCATCACAAGCAAAAGTCAGCCTCTCCATATTTTTCCCAGTATTAAGTTATTAAGTATGAATGTCTGATTACCTTAAGTACAAAGTTTGACAGTTGATATCTGACATTTCACTTTGATACTTCTTGTTTTATTTTTATTGCTCAGCCTTTCAAATGCACATTTGGATTGTGATTATCTTTCAAATGTTTTAGAGCAATTTTTGTGAAGCCATGGATAAGTAAAAACTTCCTGTTAAAAAAATAATAGAACTGAAAAAGAAGTCTGCAGTGATTCAGATAAAGGATTTGTTATTATTAATCAAAAGGGAATTGACCCTTTTTCCTTAGATGCCCTTGCAAAGAAAGACATAGTAACTCTGTGCAGAGCTATTAAGTCATTAAATAATGACATGTCTGATTTTGAATCAAAAGTATAGTTTATTATATCTCAAACAAGAAAGAGTACAATTAATACAAATATGCCCCTAAACTATCAACACAGTTTTGCCATCTTAATTATAGCTTGTTTATGCCAGCAGCTAAGAAACCTGGAGAGGGAGTGACAATAAAATTGCAAAAGTCATTTTCCACAGCTTGTTGAGAATTGAATATTTTTCCTTGCAAGAAGTAGTACACAGCCTGGAAGAAATGGTAGTCAGTTGGTGCAAGGTCTGGTGAATATGGTGGATGACCAAGAGTTTCCAAGTTCAGCTTCTGTAATTTGAGCAGTAGCGTTTATGCAACATGTGGTTGAGCATTATTTTTCAAGAGGATTGGCCTGTCTCTATTGACCAGTCTTGTCTGCTTAATTGCAAGCATCCTTATAATGTCATCCAATTGGTTGCAGTAGACATCCACTGTAACCTGATTGACCAAGTTTCATGAAGCTGTGGTGGATAATACCAGCCCCAGACCACCAAGCAGACACCATTAGCTTTTTTTGATGAATATTCTGTTTTAAACTGTGTTTTAGCACTTTCATCTTTATCTAACCATTGTGCTAAATGTTTTCAATTGTCAAAAAGTATTCATTTTTCATCACACAGGATATGGTGTAGCAATGGTTCACCTTTATGTCATGATAGCAAAGAAAGGCAAGCTTCGAGACAATTTCTCTTCTGACACTTCATGCAGTATCCATCTAACCAACTTCTTTACCTTGCCAATTTGTTTGTTTCAAATGGTCCAAATTTGTTGGAATAGTAACATTAAACCTCGTTACTGAGCAGGTGTGGTGGCTCATTCCTGTAATCCTAGCACTCTGGGAGGCTAAGGCAGGAGGATTGTTTGAGCTCAGGAGTTTGAGACCAGCCTGAGCAAGAGTAAGACCCCTGTCTCTACTAAAAATAGAAAACAAATTGGCTGGACAACTAAAAATATATAGAAAAAATTAGCCAGGCACAGTGGCACATGCCTGTAGTCCCAGCTACTTGGGAGGCTGAGGCAGTAGGATTGCTTAAGCCCAGGAGTTTGAGGTTGCTGTGAGCTACCTGACACCATGGCACTCTAGCCCTGGCAACAGAGCAAGACTCTGTCTAAAACAAAAAACAAAAACAAACAAACAAAAAAAAAACTTGATGCTAATTCATGCATAGTTTGAGACAATTCACTTCCACTACAGCTTTCAGCTCATCATTTTTCACGTTGGTCTCAGGTTGCCCATGGGTTCATTTTCAAGTTAAAATCACCAGAACAGAACTTCTCAAACCATCTAAGTACTGTGTGTTCATTAGCCACATCCTTCCCAAACACTTTCTTGATATTTCAAGCTGTCTGTACTGCATTTGTTCCACAACAGAACTCATATTTGAAAATAGCATGAATATTTTCATTTTAAGTTGGGGGAATTAAAGGAAATAAGTTGCAAAGATAGCAATTGTAATTTATAGCACATGATGCATCAATATAAATTTCTGGAGGTGGTGCAGTAATTGGTGATGATCAACACCTAAGCATGAGAATACTAGAGTATGGGTTATGAATGAAGAAAGTTTTATTATTGATAAAAAAAGGTCAAGGAATTGGAAGGCCAGAGAGTTGAATAGATGGCATATATGAGAATGAGACTGCATATGTTGCATTTCCTACCTTCTTTGTGGCTGTTTGGTTTCACAGAAAAAGTAAGAGTATTATATTTAATGGAAATCAGAAGAGAGACTTTCTTCTTTATTGAACCCATTATGATAGATAGCAAAAATTACTACAAATTCCTTAACCCTTTTCAAGAAGTGAAGTCTATTTCTCCAACTTTTAAATTTGTAATGATTATATGGATTGCTTTGGTCAAAGTGACATTAGCAAACATGATAAAAGCAGAGACTTGGGAAGTGCTTGAGTGTTGATGTTTACTCTATCTCACAATGTCTTGACCTTTCAACTACCATATAAATATACCAAGATTATCCTCCTTGTTGTCAAGAGACATATGAACCAGTACCTTCCAATTTGTCAGGAGCCTGCCAACTGTAAGCCATGTGAGCTAGTCACAAATCATTCAGCTATTCATTGATAGCAGAGAACAACTAGGCTGTCTCAGTTATAAAGGACTTTCCAACTAACCCACGTAATTAGGAGTCATATACGTGATTACTGTTTTAAACTGTTGACATTTGAGGGGTACTTATATACAGCAATAGATAATTCAAAAATATATTATGTTTAAAAGCATTGTTTACTTTGGGAATGGTAGATAGTGATGACTGGAAAAAGAAGTAAAGAAATTATTAAGTGAAGCTGCAAAAACTATGCATAATCCGTGAGTGAGGCCTAGAAAAATAGATGAGGAAATCACTATATAATGAGATGGAAAAATGGTGACTCTTGTCATTTTGTAGTAAAACACCTCGCAAAATTATTATCGCTCTAACTTGGAGGGTTTTCATATGTGTCTAATGTACATGTCTAGTACATCATTGAATATTGGGAGTGTGTGTGTAGAAAGGTTGCAGGTAACTTGTCTCTTTAGATCAAAAAAAGCATTTTCAATTCTGCCTTCTAGACATAATTTTAGATAACAAAATTTTGGATTTCCATCCTGAGGGCAGAATTGTATGAGATATTTTCGATTCCTGGGCTAAGATTCAGCATATTTTTTTCCATATGAGAGAAATATAAATAAATTGGAGCCAAAGCCAAAGAAGCATTATGATTTATTACCAAATACTCACAAATTCTTTTTCTATGAAGGTTGGTATATTGTTTCATCTCTTGAATCTGCAATGGTTTTGTGACTTTCTTCGGTAATGCAACTTTATAGTAAAGTGACACAAATCCTTGACAAGTGCTTGTATATTGGGGGTGGCTTCTTGTGCAGCTTTTGTAAACATGCGATGATCAGTAGTTGAAGAAATTCAGGCTAACTTGTTGAACAATAAGAGAAATAAAACTCAGGTATCTCTGTCATCCTGTAGGGTGCAAAAGCCTCACTGGTGAATGAAGACATCCATGATTGTCTGGATGCAAGCTGACCTACCAGTTGACAACAAATATATGGATAAATCTAGCATCTGTAATCTGATCTCTCCCAGACTTAAGAATCAAGTGGTGAACTCATATAACATGTTGTGAGCTGATTAAATAGTTTATGTTTAAATCACTAAATTTTGGGATGCGTCCTTCAGCAACAAGATGACTGAAACATCTTTTATCTCTATAAATCACTTTGTTGTCAATGGAATTTGAAACCACTACTGTATTTAATTCAATCATAATCACATAAGCATATTTTCATACATTCTCATAATATGGTAATGAATTTGTCTTTTTAATTTTCCACAATGATATACATTTTTAGAAAATCTAAACTTAAAATATAATTATAGCAATGTGTAAGAAGCTTACACAAAATATAAAAGGACCATATCCATTCTAGCTTTTCTTTTGTATTATAAAAGCTTTGTATTTTTCTGGAAATTATTTTAAGTATAAGCTTCTAAGATCTGATTATACACATAGTAATTACAGTATTATCTGTAGGTTTCCTTCTTACTACATGCTTAATGTACCTTCTTAGTTAAGATAAATCTTATCCAAGAAAATATACATTAAAGATTTGTAGTATCATTGTATATCATAATTAAGAAGGGCTTAAAACCTTTGGAATTATTTAATCGATTATTAATATTTTACAACAGATTGTATAGGGCATAATGTAGATATGAGTGGCCTTATCATCCAAAGGATTAAAACCATTTATTTACCAGACTCACTAGAACTTACTGATTCAAACTGCTAGCAATCAGTTTTGGAATGATCATAGACAATATATTTCTTCTCCTTCTTCAGTACTATTCACAGGATATGTTATCAATTTTCTGTCACTCTTTCTCCCCGGAGAACTAATATTATTCTGATTTTATATTGAAAAAAGGAGTATACTAAAAACTAAAAATGGATTTTTGCATATTTTTCCCCACAGGAAAATTCATACATTAACATAACTGAGTCTTGCTAGATAAATTCCTAATAGAAGGCTAAAGTCTGCAATTGTTCCATAATCTGTAAACTCTATAAATGTGGTAAAAAAAAAAAAAAATAAAAGGAGACTAGTAAATATTCCTTTGCTAAGCCATACATGCAATAGATTTTTTTTTTTTTTTTAGATAGAATCTCACTCTGTTGCCCAGCCTAGGGTGCAGTGGCATCAGGCTAGCCCACAGCAACCTCAAACTCCTGGGATCAAGCGATCTACTTGCCTCACCCTCCCGAATTGCTCGAACTACAGGCATGGGCCACCACACCTGGCTAATTTCTTCTATTTTTAGTAGAGAAGAGGTCTCTCTCTTGTTCAGACTGATCTCTAACTCCTGAGCTCAAGAGATCTTCCTGCCTTAGCCTCCCAGATCACTAGGATTACAGGCATGAGCCACCGAACATGGCTGTGCAATGCATGTTGATTGTCCCTGGTTTTAACTAACTTCGCTATAAATAAGAACTTTATAAGGTCAGTTGTTAAAGGTAAAAGACTTTTCTGCTATCCTTTTAATTCTAATAAAACTAATTCAATCAATTTTATTCACTTACACTCAATAAATTAGACCCTGTAACTTTAGAAACCTGGCTCAAATTGAAAACTGAAGAAAAAGAATGAGATTATGTCTTTCCTGTTTTTCTCTACAGCTTCTACATGTGCCTTTATCCTGCACACTCTTTTCTGAACTACTGAAACAAATTTGAGTTTCACAATTTATCGTAAAGACAGTATGTATAAAAAAAAAGAAAACTCTAAGAGTGGGAAATTGTTATGATGTTTAATCTGGATCAAAATATGTACCTATTTAATAGGAGGAGGGCAAGCCAACAATGTTAACTAGTTGAAATTCAAGTTCAATTATTAAATTAAAAAGAAAGTCAGACAAACCTAGAATTCACCAGGAAAAAGAGACTAAACAAGAAGTCTATTATGAGTTAGTAATGATTTGTATTACTCTCATCACAGACATCAATGCAGTCAAAATTATCTTATTCTGACTAGTTGGAGAGAAATGTCCAAGTCAAAGCTTTAATTGTTCATGTTCCCATTCCAATTTTCCCGCTGATAAGAACTTTGAATTATAGTGCTGGTATTGAGTACATATGAGATTAAACACGAATTAGGAGAAGAAACTCAAATTAGCTAGTAGCATCTTGATGAAAGACGTGTGGAGGAATTTTATAGCAGTTTGCCGCACAGAACAAACATAAAGGCTGAAAGGGATGGACATGGCATTGGTAAAAGGGGGGAATAAAGTCTGAATATGTGAGAGATTTTCTGAATGCAGTCAATCTTTCTCATCGCCAGCAAACTTTAATCAGAATCAGTATTAAGTAAAAGATCCTGTAATCAATATATGGCATACATCATTGAATCTACTTCCAAATCTCTCATAAATGACTGCCAGAAACGAGGACTGAGCAACGAAAGATGCACATACTTCAGGTAAGTTCTGTTAGGATTTCTTGAGCCTAGGAGTCTATTGCTGAGTTTGTTTTTGACTTTTATCATTGTCTCAGAGGTTTCAGTCCTGCTGTTTATCAAATTTAAGATGTAGGCTGCGTCAATAGTTTCTAATCTCTGAGGCAATTTGCAGTTGATGTGATCTTTTGCTCACATGCATTTGAGGCCAAAAATTTCAATTTACCAATTTTAGATTATTTATTCCCACATGCTTGAAATATATAAGGCAAAAGACAGCTGATATGTACTGAGCTTCATTTAAATTTATATGGGAACCCTATTTTCAGCTC
This sequence comes from Mirza zaza, assembly GCA_008750895.1. NCBI lineage: Eukaryota > Metazoa > Chordata > Mammalia > Primates > Cheirogaleidae > Mirza > Mirza zaza. Next base: position 34,881 of record VSMD01027715.1, on the reverse strand, counting down.
CTACTCTAAAGTGAAGTATTCTATCGGTGGTTTCCAAATCCCTGTGGTTTCTCTGAATGTACCACTCAAGCTGGAGTACGTTTCTGAGACTGGGCTATAAAACCAGCTGAAACAGAATAGAATACTTCAACTGAACACCAAAGGCTATGTTTTCATTAATCTTTCATTCTTGTTCTAAACAAGTGATATGTGTTGGATTCCTCCACTTAATTAGTTGTTGTAATTTAATGAACATTCTGACATTCTGATTCCTAGATTTTAGAACTTCTCCTCCTACAGCCTCCTTGTAAATTATGACTCAACTACAGTCATGGATGCAGTGCAAAAACTGAGATTAGAAGCTGATGTTAAACACATAGCAGAAGACATAAGTAAATAACAATCCAGAAAAAAACAGATCTACCAAATCTTATATTTGAGTCTTAAGGAATTAAACAGATACTGTGACAAAGCTTTATAAATTTTAAAGACAAGAACCTTTTTTTTAGATATGTGTACAATTTTAGATATGACACACTCTGAAATATACAGTGAGTACATCCAAGCCATATATATATATATATATATATATATATATATATATATAACCACAAAGTTCACACTACAGAACACAATGGGAGGTGGTTTAGAAAATCTATTTAAAAAAACTAAAAACTTCTTGGTGATAAGTAATGGCAATTTCATGAAAACCAACAGGAATATTCAATATAGCAAAGGCCAATAACATAATGTAACAATTAAAAATAAAAAGAAATATATAACATAGAATATTTATAACATAAAATATTTTGATAAAATGTAATACATTAATAAGACAAATTCATATTTCATATTCATTTTAAATTCATTTTTTAAAATTCATACTTTTAAATTCATAAGACAAATTCATCTATTAAAGAGCTTAATATACATGTTAAATGAAGTGAGAACGTTAGGAACTATGTCATTAAATTCAAGAATCCATTTTATCAACATTCTCCTGAAGGTCCAAGCCAATAAAGTAATAAATAAAAGCACAATAAAAAGGTTTTCAAAATAAAGATACGAAACTTTCACAATTTTTAAAAAACTATGACAATCTTCATAGTAAACACAAGATGTTTATATTCTAAGGTATCAGAATATAAAATAATGTAAGAAAATTAATAACACAGTCAAATAGCAATTTTTTCAACACAAAAGAAAAGATTACTTAGCAGGTAACTCTACAAAGTATAAAACTTTAGACTTATCAAGAATTTTATGGAAAATATAATAAAAGTACATTTTGATACATAAAGTAACACTCTGAGAAATAGAAATATTTATGATGTTTCTAAGTGGGATGGCTAATAAAGACATGCTGTGTGATAATAGCCACAAATTGATTTGTAAATCCAATTCAATTTCAAGGAATCCAACTTTACAACCCAACCATAAAATGTATTTTGAAGACTGAATCTCCTGTAATAAGATAATTGATTAAAAGAGAGTAAGAGAGTAGTATTCTCCTATGACTTACCAAGATATTTTCCATTCTAGAGCAATTACAGACATCATGGTATTGGCACACAAAAAGAAATATATACATCAAAGTAACAGCAGAATAATCTGGAAATAAAATGCTGATGATATAGCAATTTGTCATCACTTAAAAGTGTCATTATATATCAAGTTAAAGTTGTACTACAAAAAACTCAGTAAGGCCGGGTGTAGTGGCTCACGCCTGTAATCCTAGCACTCTGGGAGTCTGAGACGGGAGAATTGCTTGAGCTCAGGAGTTCCAGATCAGCAAGAGTGAGATCCTGTTTCTACTAAAAATTGAAATAAATTAGCCAAACCAACTAAAAAAAAAATTATCCAGGCAGGATAGTGTGTGCCTGTAGTCCCATCTACCCAGGAGGCTGAGGCAGGACGATCGCTTGAGCCCAGGAGTTTGAGGTTGCTGTGAGCTAGGCTGACGCCATAGCACTCTAGCCCAGGCAAGAGAGTGAGACTCTGTCTCAAAAAAAAATTAAAAAAAAAAAACAAAAAACTCATTTAGAAAAATGGTGTCACACATACGAAAACAAAGTAAAATTGGTATACTTCCATCATACAAAAAAAAATCATATATAACTAAAGGCTCCAAAAAAACCCAACATATGCAAACACACACACACACACACACACACACACACACACACACACAAAGGACAAGAGAGAAAAATAAACTTCCCTCCCTCCATAAATTCCCCCACATGGAAATTTTGTTAAGAGGCAGTTAGAATGGAGCTGGAAATCATAAGCAGATCACACAATTTCAGAGAGTCAGGGCTTACCAATTAAATTTTCATAGAAGGCCAAGTTCATGATCTTGATTTTGATTTGATCTCTCCTTCCAAAATAACCCTGGTACCAAACTCCATCAGACCATTGCTCTTTGTAACTTGAAGACCTTAAATTGCTAAACCTAAAGACTTCTGGAAGTTTGAGCCTGTGAGACCAATAAACTTCAAGATTGCAAGGCTATGAGTCTTGTAGGATGTGAACTACTTAGATTTTGGGTCTTTGAGATTGTAAGACCATAATATCATGAACAATGTGCAAGATTATTTATCAACAAGTATAAAAAAATTCTGCTGAGCTTAGTACTTTAGTGATTCATACGCAATTTTAACTGTATGTCTGTAAGTTTTAAAGTGGTATGACATTTTACAGTAATATTATGAGAAAAATGTGGTAAAAATGTCTGCAATCATAATTACAAACACTGTGAATTTAAATATATATTAAATACGTGCTTTTCCCTGTTTTGATTATTTTCTCCTTGTCACAGCACATGTAAACTCTTTATTTTCTCACTTTCCTGAAAGTGCCTCCTGTGTTTGATTCATAGAGGGGAGTCTGAGAACATACTGTGGTGCAAAGTAGTTGTTAAGTACACTCCCTAAAGTCTCTATTTTTTTCATACTAATTTATATAAACTATATAGTAGACAAAAATATGCTAAGATGTAGATTTTCTTAAAGGAAAATGGGAATCACATAATTTTACATTGTATTTAGGTAAGAGAGAAAATTAGGAATCTGTTTGAAGAACAATTTTCTAATATTTATACCAAAGAAAACACATTAGAGTGTGTGCACGAATGTGTGTATATGTGCGTGCGTGCGTGTATTAGTGTGTAATAGGAGTGATATGGGCACTTACCATTTTTTTTCTCCTCCAACACTTACAGTTCACATTATATGCTACATTTCTAATTAAAAAAAAAAAACTTGCAGCAGATTAAGTAAGTTAAGAATTTGTGGGGTTTATTTGCTTATTTGTTTGTTTTTGTTTTTCTGTCTCAGAGGTAAGAATTATAAGGCTAGTCTCTATCATCCTAAATTCTTATTTTATAATCTTTGTCTTATCCCAGCTAAGAGAAAATAGGGGACATTTTTTCAGGCAAGTTTTTTTTTTTTTTTAAATAGAGAGTGAAAACATTTTATCATGATTTACAATCATATGGTAATATCCAGAATTTATTGTCCTGGAAAATCAAAAGTTTTTAAAAGAGACTGCAATGTAATGTCTCTTAATGTGGCCACAAGCTCATCAAGAATTCTGAGTGGGAGGGTGGGAGGAGAGTGAGGGATGGGAAATCACTTAACAGGTACAATGTACATTATTCAGGTGATAGTTACACTAAAAGCCAAGACTCAACATTATGTAATATATCCATGCAACAAAACTACACTTGTACACCTTAAATGTACAAATTTTTTAAAAAAAAATCCTCACTTAAAAAAGAATTCAGGTGGGAGATGTTCTCTTACTAAAATAAATAAGAGAATAATGGATATGAAGGACAGTTAACATTCTCTGATGAAATTAGTTTTAGTTATTTCTAATAATTTTTCCCCAGCATTGTAATATTAAGTAATACCTATTATTTTTTTCTTCTTTTATCCTCAGCAAGCTTGATATGAAGTACTCAATCATTATCAAGAGCATTGGTAGCCTTTGCCAGCAATTAGAGAAATAAACTTGATTAAGTTACTAGCTATGTCTTCTTTAAACTCACAAAATTATCACACTGATCGATCATATACTTTTTTTTTTTTTTTTTTTTTGAGACAGAGTCTCACTTTATTGCCCAGGCTAGAGTGAGTGCCATGGCGTCAGCCTAGCTCACAGCAACCTCAAACTCCTGGGCTCAAGCAATCCTGCTGCCTCAGCCTCCCAAGTAGCTGGGACTACAGGCATGCGCCACCATGCCCGGCTAATTTTTTGTATATATGTTTTAGTTGGCCAATTAATTTCTTTCTATTTATAGTAGAGATGGGGTCTCGCTCTTGCTCAGGCTGGTCTCGAACTCCTGAGCTCAAACGATCCGCCCACCTCGGCCTCCCAGAGAGCTAGGATTACAGGCTTGAGCCACCGCGGCGGCCGATCATATACTTTTGATGACATTCCAAACACCTTGACTATTAAACATTTATAATATAAGCATAACTGAGAAGGATACTGATGTAAGAAAACATTTCTCTTAAAAGGAAGTTTGTAGTACAAAACTAGGCTGTGTATTTTATTGAGACTTAAAAAAAAAAATTATGAAGAATCCGATTACATCTAATCTGAATGAGCTTAATCAGTTAATGTGGATCAGAAATATTAGACACTTTCATAGGAGATAGATTAAGTTACTTTCATCCTGTAGAATGAATTTGCAGATAATATGAACTAATAAAAATAGCCATTTAGGAATTATAGTTATTTGTAGTATTTATATGACTAAGACTTTATTAAACATGAATTCATGAAATGAATAGGTGGATTACTCTTTTCATAAGAGAATTATACAATTTACATAATATTTGGTTAAAACATTACTTTATCAAGAAAAGTAGATAATTTTAGTTTTTGTTACAATTTCGTTTTCTTTTTTTCTTCTATATGTTGATAGATTTAGAAATACAAGAGGTTTTTGGTTACATGGATGAACTATATAGTCATGATATCTGGGTTTTTAATGTACCCGTCACCCAAATAGTGTGAATTACACCCAGTAGGTAGTTTTTCTTCCCTCACTCTCTTCTCATGCTCCCCTCTTCTGAGTTTCCAATATCCATTGTACCATTCTGTGTGCCTTTATTTACCTATAGCTGAGCTCCCACTTATAACTGGGAACATGCAGTATTTGGTTTTCCATGCCTACATTTAAGTTACAATATTAGTTTTTCATTGGCATTACTTCCTTACAAAGCTAGAATTAATGTAAAGCAACACAGTTCTCTATAACCAGAAAAAAAAGCATTGCGAAACAGTGTCATTTTGTGATGATAAGGGTGTAACTACTCGTGTAAAAATCATGTCACCCCAATAATTCTTAGGAAATTTAAGAATCCCAAATAAAATATGTCTTTTTATACCTTTTGTCTCAATTTAAATAGCTGTATTCACACTGTATGAATATCTTCATTGATTATACATTTTGAAACAAAAATCCTGCCACTCATGATGTCTATCTTCTTAATTTTATTTTGTATTTCTTTTATTTCTATATTACTTGTTAATTTTTACCTTTCCAATTTGCATACTGTAAGACCAAGTAAGTCAGTGTTTTGTCCTATTATAACTATTTTCATATTCTTAGGGACATATATATATATATACATATATATACTCTATAATCAAATACTTGTTAAGAGAATGGATTTCAGAACTTGAAGAAAATACTCAAAGTATTTATTCTCTGATTTCTAAAGATGCCTAGATAAACACAGTTCTTTACGTATTAATGATAAAATATTTATGATTTGAGTCATTTAAACCAACAACCACAACAAAAGCAAAATACCCCACAGGTACATAGTTTAATTTTCTTTATTGTCTGAAAAGACACAAATGGTCAGGCATTAACCATAAAATCAATAAAAAAGAAAATTGACAATAGATTTTTGCTGACATAAATCTGAAAACTAGCCATTGTGATTCCAATAAGTCTGTCACATCTTTGATAATTTGGAATGATCTATGACTCTGTATATGAAGCCAATGAGTAGGTCTCAATATCTAAGTCAGGATGAGGAATGACAAAATAACTTCCTCCTTACAAATAATGAGAGTATAAGGGCAAGATGAACTTGTAAATATTGTAAGTAAATAAAATTTTGTGCGATTAATTTAAAAATGTAAACTTTAACATTCTATCATACACATAAAAATATACCCTTTATCATTTTTCATTATTAACAAAAATATTGAGTTGGTTCAGGAATTCCTGTACTAAATACACAAAAATTTATATGACATGAACATATTGTTTAATAGTTCTACTCTTTTTTTCTCACTTTTCTGAGATGAACACAGAGAAATGAAGATCAATAAGGAGATTCCTTTATAATGCACAATATTAAATATAACCCAGTCCCAAAGCACAGCAAGGCTATTACTGACAAGATTGTGCTCCAAGTATTTTTTCATTTAAAAAAAATAAAAAAAACTCAGGATACTCACTGATAAGTTATGGTCTCTCCACAGGGATAATATAACAAAACTCCTATCTAGATTATACAGACTTTGATATACTTCCTCATGGGCTGAAGAAATGATGAAATGTACATGGCTTCTCTTCACTTGCCGAGAGTGGATTTGTAAGTTTCCCATGTGTGACAGAGTGAAATTCATCCTGAACTCCGTTGAAAAAAAAAAAAAAAAAAAACAAACCACTGGCAGAGGAATTCCAACAAGAATAAATAATAAGCATTAGTTTAGCAGCTCAAGAAAAATAGCTAAAAGTGCCTTGATGATTCAAATAGAGTTAAAGATAAAGAAATAGTAAGTACTTGAAAAACAAAAATGAAACCAGGCAAGGAAATAAATGATTTAAAAATTTAGAAGTAACATAGAGATTGGTTGGGGAAAACATGAATGGATATTATAAACATAATATTATTGGATATAGCTGAAGAGTTATGTATGTGTGTGTGTTTGTGTGCGCATGCATGTGTGTACCAGGAACTTACCCATAATTAATCATAAATAAATCATGAATATGAAATAAGTTCTTTTGCTTCTAAGACGACATATATAGAACAACATCTTTGCTGAGATTAAATAGAGAAGTATATAATTTTAAAAATCTTTGTTTAAATATTTAAGGGACTTCTGGAAGCAATAGGGATTAGAAAGGCTAACATTACAGAGAAGAAAGTACTATAGACGTGGCAAAGTTTGAACCCTTTTGGAGGAACATAACATTAAAAAACTTATAATTTTTTAAATAAACAATGCACCAAATTCAATGAAACATGATGCAAACTCAAGGCAAGATGAGAGACAAGAATTTCTGACCAAAAACCAAGAGAAAAATGAGAGCCAAACAAATCATCAGTAATACAAATACTGGAATAAATGCATACACATACACAGAGACACATGCAACTTTTAAAATACATATGATTGATATAATAAATAAAGCAGTGGTGTTCAATAAGGGGTGATTTTCCTCTTTCCGGAATATTTGGAAATTTCTGGAGATATATTTTGTTGTTATAATTGGAGAAAGAGGTTGAATTGTCATATAGTGAGCAAAGCCTTTAAACCCTTTTAAATATCCTACAATGCACAGGATAGCTCCCAACCTCAACAAAGAAGCACCCATTCAAAAATATCAGTAGTTTTGAAGTTGTGAAACTGTGAAATAAAGAAAATAGAAGGAAAAGGGGGAAATGTAAATATTTTGTAATATAATAAAATGAGACAAATATTCTAAAATTAAAAATAAAATATCTGAAATTAAGAATTTGTTAATAAAACTCTAAATGTAGGATCGTTTTAGTTTTTATAAAAAATATCAGCAGAAATCTTGGGGTATTGCTTTGAATCTGTACAACAAGTTTGAGAGAACTAAATTTCAATATTATTGAATCATCTAATCCATAATCATTGTATATTTTCCATTTAGTAAAGTCTTCTTTAATTTTTGTCAGATGTAATTTTCATTTTTTAATATAGAGGAAATTTAGGATTAAATTTGTTGATGAAATTCTGTTTTTTCATGGTATAATACAATTTTTTAAGTTTCATTTTCAACTGCTTGTTGGTAAACAGAAATGCAGTTTATTAGATTATGTTGATCTTTATATACATTTAATAGATTTTATAGATTTAGAATTTTACAGAAAGATAATTGTGTAATCTATCAATACAGTTTTATTTTTCAAATCATTATGACTTTTTAAATTATATCTTACCTTTGTGTTTTGGCAAGGACGTCTTTGGAAATGATCATGTAAGATTAGGTTATTCCTTCATAAAGGCAGATATAATGTATAAGTGAAGCCACAAGGGACTGGAAATATCTGTATAGGAATGTTTTCAATTAATAATATCTATTCAAAATAGGTTTATAATGACATAATTAGTCATTATAATTAGTTTTGTTGTGCTGTGTTTTTTCAATAAATTGCTATTTGCTCCCAACTGTCAAATTTTAGAAGAAACATCAAATAGGATATGTACATATGTTTGAATGGCACACTAAAAAAAAGATATATAATGATACTAAGAGAATATGAGATTATTTTTCTTTTAAAAGGAATGGTTATAACTTTTGAGAGGAAAAATGGAATAGAAGCATTCTTATGTTGTTATAATAGAACATTTTTTGAAATCACAAAATTTTGGGTTCAAATATTGATCACTTCATTTTCTGGTTATATCACCTGAACCAAGTCATTGAACTTGCTGAGACCGTTTTTCATCTCTGTAAATGAGGATAATAAATATCTGTCACATTTGACTCATGAGCTATTATGAAGGTCAAGTGACATAAGTAAAATAAAAGGACTAGGTGCATGTAACAATATATTAAAATAAATCTGTGGCAATTTTAGTTTTGGCAGAGCTCCCAAATCAATGTATGACAACTCCTCCAAGCTTCCAAAGTCAGCCATGACACTATCCCATTTGAAGGTCAAAAATGTGAATGAAAACATGTTTTCTGACTATTACCTTCATCATAAGGAGTGTATAAAAGAGTCCTCATAAATGGTGTGCCCCAATTTTTTTCTATAAGTGGAATGTGTGTACCTGGCACCCTCTAAGCAGGGTGATGATGGTAGGAGTTTTTATCCTTATCTTACAAAATTGAATCAAACTTTTAATTGTCTCTTCTACATAGGGAGAAAAAAGTTCCAGTTTTCTGGATCATTCTTGAGAGGACTAAATCCAAACATTTTGAATAGAAAAATCCTGTATGTGGCAGAATATGAATAGATATTTTTGCTTGGGAAGTAACTCTCCTCAAGAAATGACCTAAAGTTACTTGTTTTCAATTACCATACCTAGCTTTTTTTGAGATTTCTGTGAAATAAAGAAACTCTAAAAAATTGAACTATCCACAGCTACTTTGCCCTCCATCATTCCATCAGCAATAGTCAAAAGAGAGTTCCAATTGTATTGTTCCTCTTCTAGTCTTCCTCTCCTCCTCAGCAAGATTCAAGCAGAAGCAGCAAAACTCTGAGTGCACCCAGTGAGACTTCCTGCATTGTCCTTCACATCCGTGGTTGCAGAAATTAAGAACTCTAAGAATCTCTTTGTTCCTCCTAAGAATCCTGCCCACAATCTCAGTGCTTATCCCTATCTGACCAGAAAACATCAGGAATAGTCTCTATATGCCTGCCTCTTCAAAAGTTCCACATGTTAGTAAAGAGTAACTTCATTCTTCCAGCTGTTACGGCCACTTAACTTGTCCCATTATTCTATCCTTGACCCCCTAATATCTTTTATATTTTATTTTATTATTATTATTTTTGAGACAGAGTCTTGCTTTGTTCCCCAGGCTAGAGTGAGTGCTGTGGCATCAGACTAGCTCACAGCAACCTCAAACTCCTGGGCTCAAGCGATCCTGTTGCCTCAGCCTCCCAAGTAGCTGAGACTACAGGCATGCGCCACCATGCCTGGCTAATTTTTTCTATATATATTAGTTGGCCAATTAATTTCTTTCTATTTATAGTAGAGATGGGGTCTCACTCTTGCTCAGGCTGGTCTCGAACTCCTGAGCTCAAACGATCCGCCCACCTCGGCCTCCCAGAGAGCTAGGATTACAGGCTTGAGCCACCACGCCCGGCCTATATTCTTAAAACATATTTGCCTGTGGCTCGCACCTATAATCCTAGCACTCTGAGAGACTGAGGCGGGTGAATCATTTGAGCTCAGGAGTTCAAGACTAGCCTGAGCAAGAGCAAGACCCCATCTGTACCAAAAATAGAAAGAAATTAGCTGTATAACTAAAAACGTATAGAAAAAATTAGCCAGGTATAGTAGTGTGTGCCTGTAGTCCCAGCTACTCGGGAGGCTGAGGCAGAGGACTGCTTGAGCCTGGGAGTTTGAGGTTGCTGTGGGCTAGGCTGATGCCGCAGCACTCTAGCCTGAGCAACAGAGTAAGATTCTGTCTCAAAATAATAATAATAATAATAATATTTTCCCAGATATAACCCAAGGGAAATATTTTTTTAAATAATTCAGTTATAACCAGATATTTATGAAAAGAAATTACAATTTTAAGAAGAGTTTATTATTATTGTTGTTATAGTTTCCTAAGTAACATTTTTCTATTGCTGTTTTTTTTCCCCTTACCACCCATTTTTATTCCCCCTTACAAGGTGCTTTCTCAATTTTACTTTAACACTGCAAAAGCAATTCCTTGTGTAAAGATTGATTTCATGGCTGAAATTCTCATCCACTAGTAATTTCTTCTTTTCTTCAAAATGATAAGTTTTATTTCTCCATTTAATAATTTCCTAGGAAGCAATGAACCAACTTTTTATGTCTAACTACTGCACAGATAAAGTGACTGAAAAGTTTTCTGATTGTGAATAGGAACTTTTACACTCACTTTTCTCTTGCCTGATGCAATGGAATTTTCTTTTACTTCAATTATACAACCACCAGACAACAACACAACTACTTTTATTGTAGTGAAGATTAATCCTTTCTATGTGGCTCACAATGTAGCATGAAAATTTTACAAAGTGTTGCTTAATAAAAACTAGGTCATGTTGATCTGTGAGAAAAACTAAGTCAAAACTGTTTTTATTTTCCCTGATTCTGTAATAGAAAAATTTAATTTGACCACTTTGTGTATGTCTATTCCTATGAGTGTGCACATGTGTTCGTGGATATATCATTGTTTGTGTTTGTGAGTGTTTAGGTTACATGTCCCACAGGGACTATAACACCTTGCTCAATTAATTGTTAAATATGAAATGAGAAAATTGACATTAATGTGCTTACCAAAGAGCCTGATAAATTTTAGTTGCTTATGAATGTTCAGCTCAGAGAGGTATTCATTACACTATAGGACTGCATCTCACAGATCTAGGTAAACACATGCACATTTACTTGTATGAAACCAAGAACTTGCTTATCCCACCGGTACTAGGGTGGACAGAGAAATGTCAGAAGGTGTGCAGGGCATCATAAATAATCTGTATCTTGTTTCACATTTGAATCGCCATTTCTATATGTATTTAGAAGGGGATATTAGAATGCATCCATTTTTTTCCCTTGTAAATTCTCACATAAAATAAGTTCCTAATTGGCATTGGTCATGAATATTAAAACATTAAATGTGTCCATCATCAACTGAAAAACTGCATGTTACAAAGTTTTGCTTTCAGCCAATATTTTTTTTTAACATGATGTGCCTGGGATTTAAAATTTCTAGCAGTCTGGCTAGGGTTCACACATTTTCACTGCTTCCAGTTTCCTACAGCAGGTGCATTCCTCCTTGGTCATCTTGTTTGGCAGGCAGCCGTGAATTTATAAATTTTCAGCAGATGTCTTCAATCAGAATCTTATGCATTGTGCAGTCTAAAGATGAGTCTGAGAAAGCTGATCAGGACATGGAGGGATGTCCAATTTTATTTTATAAAAAATGTATAAATATTAGTTTTGATGCAAGAGTTTTGCTTTTTATGCCTAGGTAAATGATCCAAGTAAACTAAACAAATAGAAGATTATCCCGTAAATGCATTCAACTAAGAAATCTATCTCAAAGACTTAGGTTTTCACATATATACACTTTTTGTTTGTTTATATTTTCCTTGGTAGAATTAAGAGTATTTACCTTAAAATCACCTTATTTCCTTTCATGGACATAGACTTATAATATAATCTGAGATAATCACAGTGAAAAAAAGATTTTTATACCTTTATTCATAAATACAATTATAAAAGCTCGTGAAGCTATATTACCATTGGGAAAAATGAAAAATTGGAGCGATTAGCTAGTGAAGTAATATTTTAAAATGTTATTCTTTTCTAAATTATTAGATTAACATTCTACTTTGATTTGATGATTGAAACACAAATATCCACATGGAGGCAACTGAGACATAAACTGCATTGGGTACGGGCATTGCTCAAACATTTTAAGTAGTAGTATTTTCATGTAACTCAGCCCAAGGTACCCCATGTCAGCCCTTTAGTGATTTATATGATTTTAGGTTTTCTCCCTGCTTCTTGTGTCTTTGTCCCTGACTGGCACACCTTGACATTTCTCTGCCATGAATACGCCTCACGCCTCACTTTCTGTCATCTTACTTTTTTTACACTTATCTATGCATTATTACTTTATGACTCGATCTTTCCCTGCATGACAATTCATCCGAATGTATACAAATACCTACCTCACACACATACACACTTTTATATACACACATAAAAATAAGCATATATATATATATAATTCTTAAGACTTTTACATGTACGCAACTAGAATAAGAAAATGCATGTTAGTTTTAACAGATAATGATTTTATATTTTGTTAGAGTTTTGTTTAATTCACTTCTGTTTCTACCATCATGCAGTCTTATCCAACTCTCAGACATATCACTTAACACACACATATGCATACACACACCCCACACACAATAAACACACACATATATATGAATGCTACAAAAAGATATAAAAGAAAACAAAGCACCAGGTTAACCTGCTTGCATTCTATCATCATAATTTCTTGTTAATACCACATATATCTGATTGTATGATATTTCTTATATAATATTACCACATACATTTGAATGAGTATTTTAGCATGTATAAGTGAATTTTAGCATTTTCTATTTTTTAATAAATAATATTACAGTCACTTTTTCTGCATTTTGCCATTCTTATCTTGAAAATACTAACTGAGTACGCTTAGTATGTTAAATATCATTCTAGGCACTATGGACATAACATTGAACAAAAGAGACCCTAGGTAGCTTAAATTAATAAAAAGTTCTCTAAATAGAAAAATATTATTTGGTTATAAATTTTGTTTCTAAACTCATCTCTTTATATTAGAAAAAAACATTCTTTCTTTAAATAGATTTGCATCCGACAAATTACATCCATTTTTAGTGTTGCTTTTCTGATAGTACAATTTTCAGCTGTTTACACATCTGTCTGGACACAAAATGAGCAGGTAGAGCCCACTAAATCCTAAAGTATATAGTTATTGCTGCCAGTATTATCCTATCATTAGCATATTAATTGTGAGATAATATGGCAAAGAAAATTCAAATGGTTTGGTTTGGCAAGAGTCCCAAAAGATCAGATGGTTTGTATTATTTCCTAAAATCTATGTTTTATTGTTTTATCATTTTATTTTTGTCTCAATTCCTGATCAAACAGCCAGGAAACACTAATTAAGGGATTTTTTTGATATCTCAAAAAGATATATAAAAATCACTTTTAATATTTGGAGTTCAACTTTGGACCCAAATCCTTTCATATATTTACTCGTTTTCATAGTTTATTATTGCGCATTCTAATATACTACACAAAGGCCTTTCTCTAAAGTTGCTGTCATATATATGCATATTAAATCAAAAATAAAAATTAGATTAAATCATCTTAGAAATCATAGAGGTCCTTTTGAAAATCCAAATATCTCATTTAAAAATCCAAACAAACTCATTCAGAGTTTTTAGCAATTAAAGACCTTCCTCATTACCTTGAGCAGCAACTTCAGTGCAGGTCCATAAAACTATCCTATGATTTCTGTGCCCTTTAGTCACTTTGAAATTTCTAAAGGGAAATAAAAATAGAACAAAATTAGTCTAAAACAAAGAGTGTAGAGCCTAATGTAGGGAAATAAAAGGAAATTGGAAGGACAAAGAAAACTTTGCGGAAAAATGAAGAGTTAAGTGTTTCTTGAAAATTTAGAGGCAAAATTATAGGTAACCTACCTGAGCTGAAGAAGAGTAACTATCATCCCTTGAATATCTACCATATGACAGCCTTGCAATCAAATGTTTCTGTCTATAAGTGTGCATGATCACCATCAGTATTACCACAAATTATAGGCTTAAGCTATGAAGTGTACAAAGGAATAGGACAGGGGAGGATTAGAATATGTGAAGTTAACTTGAGAAGTTCAAAACTACTGACAAAATATTAAATTCTCAAATATTTTCACTACATTATAGACTTTGTAGGTTTTATCTACTTATAATTTGGTATTGGAGAAAGTAATACATTATTCGATATCAACAAAACACAGCTACATGAATATATTTAGTTGATTTTCCTTAGGAGAGATGAATCCCCTGATGAAATAGGGCACAAAACATTATCATTTGATTGGGATTGAAATAATTTAAGGATGATAGAACCAGGTAAGATATGAAATTACAGAATTAGTTATTTTAATATGGAAATGAAAATGTAAATGTTGTCCTCTTCTGCTGGACTATAGCAATAACCATCAACATGCCATTTGTATTTAAATGTAAATTCTTATTTTAAAAATGATTATTTGTCTGATAGTTAAGAAAATGACTAAACGAATTTGGGATGAATAGAGACTGAAATGAGGAAATACAAATATTCAAAATAAAGGCAATTGGAAAGGGTTAATATAGTAACCATGCATGCATACATATAGCATATTTCCATTCATGTTCTCAAGTAAAGAGAACCACATTTTAACTTTCACAACTCTTTAATAAAGACAAGTTCAGTTCGTTATTAAGGGTAGCAACAATAAAAAAATAGTTGAGCTTTATAAAATTTAAAGTAAGGTAGAAAAATCCAAGAACAAATGAAGGCACTCAATTTGGAGAAACTAGGCTCAAGATGAGTTCAACAGTACGAGGGACTTCTAGTTTCAAAGAAAAATCATTAATGTTTTTTAAAAGATATATTTTGTCCTCACTTAAATATTTCTGGAGACTCTTAAAAAGGTGGAACATTTTAATAAAGTGAAACACTACAAATCAAATTTTTATGAAACATTTGGGAAAATTCCACTGATTAATCTTGTGCATTAAATTAATAGATACAATGAGAAATTGATACATGATTTACCATTGAAAGAAAGAAAAACAAACATACAAAAACCTGGAATGTTGAAAGAACTGAGTGGTGATGCTTTAGATTTATATGAATGCCTATAATCATCATTCTGTCATGCTGGTATTTTTCTTTTTCCATGAGTGTCACTTTTTTCCATAGTTCTTTTCAAAATACAATTCACATATAAAATAGCAACTATAAAAAACAAATCTAGGGAATAATAAGTATAAGTAGAGATTTGGATTGTACCAAGAGATTTATAATCCAAAAACTTCTGTATATGAAAATAAAGAATGGAAGAACCCTCTTTAGTAGAACAAAACTTACCTGTAATTTTATAGTGTACTCTTTTTAATAAGATTATCAGAGAAGATATTAATAGAAGAAAGGTTAGAGAACAAATCATCTAAAAACCATCAGAAATAGACTTATCATAAACAAAGTTAGGCTTATTATTTAACAAGTAAACAAAATATAAAAAAAATTAATAACTGAAAACACTTCAAAATTAATGAAAACAAGCCACAGGTCAAGTATGCTCAAAAGCCTCAAGCAGGATAAAGAAAGAAAAGAAGGAAAAAAGAAAAAAAGAAAGAACTCCAAGGCATATAAAAATTAACAATAAGGAGAATGCCTTGAAAGCAATATATTTATATTTTTATTTCTGAAAAATTTTTACTTAATCATTTGTATCATTTTTATAATATTTGAGTTTTTCAGTGTTTTACAATTATAAATAATGATGCTTGTGAACATCTTCGCATATAAATACAATCATTGATTTAATTATTCCTTTACACACCTTTGCAACTATGAACTGTGCCGCTATAAACATTGAAGTACAGATGTCTTTATTATGCAATGATTTTTTTTTCCTTTGGGTACCTGTCCAGTAGTGGGGTTGCTGATCAAATGGTAGTTCTATTTTTCGCTTTTTGAGGTATCTCCATATTACTTTTCATAAAGGTTGTACTAGTTTGCAGTCACCAGCTGTGTATGAGTGTTCCTGTGTCTCTGCATCCACGCCAACATTTGTTGTTTGGGACTTTTTGCTAAAGGCCATTCTCACTGGAAAAAATAAATAAATGAGTGATAAATAAATTTTAAAAATTTATAAATTTTTAAAAAATTATCCCTTTACAGTTGATTCTTGGAATTGAAACAACTAAGATAAAAGGAGTAAGCATTTTCAGGCTTTTGATACCTTTTCAAAATTAATACAATGTATAATGGTGGTTTAGCTGTGAATTGAATAAAACACACAAACACACAAATAAACACATACTCAATGATATGCAAAAGTCAATAAATTTTATTTACATTGGTAACAAGATATTAGAAGGCATAATTTAAAGATATAATAACAATTAATAATGCAAGAGATGTAGGAAGAAATCTACAACGTATGTAAAATCCCTTATTACAGAAAATGAAAAGGTACTTTTCTTGGATAGAATAAATCAATATTATAAAGATATCAAATACTTTCAATATGCCTATCAAAATCTCTATAAAATCTTAAGTTAACTTGCAAACTCAAGTCTTATTAATAAAGAGTACACAAAAACAAAACAGTATAATTGTTCATGAGGAAACAGTAGCATTAGGCCTTTGCATAGTAGCTAAAAAGTATGATATGTATTAGTGAACATTTAGAGAGATAGAAATAAATAAATGGAACATAAAAAATGTATAGAAACAGATTAATATATATAGAAAAATATGTGAGTGCTTCTGTGTATTCAGCTGACATTGTGGATGAGAGGAAAATGGTATTTCAATAGTTATAGACTTCCAAAAATATATGCATCCCTACCTCACTCCATACATAAAAATTAAATCTGTTACTACATACTATTATGTTGTCTAAATTAAATTAATTCTTATTTAATATCATCATGTTTCATAACTGATTAATTGTACATGATTTAATTGATCAGACCACTGTAATTGTGTTTGTAACTCTTTTGTTGTATTCTTCCCAAGTAAAAGATGATTTTTTTCTTTCATTTTTTATAAGTTCTTATATTCTCTTACTTGAACTTTCAAAAGTTGAGTTTAAAATTTCCTATTTTTAACATAACACACTGCCTTTTCTACAATTTAATGAGTTCTGTGTTTAAATTAGAAAGTAAATATCAAGGGTGAATTTTAATCACTGTGACTCACCTTTTTCAGATCCAGAAATACATCAGTACTTCATCCTCTTGGGTGCAAAAGTGAAGGAAAACATTGACTCCTACAAGCTGAGCTCTTCTTCCTTGGGGGTCACACCAATGCCTCTAGAACTGAAATTTCAGAAGCAGCAGGAATTACACGTGGCTGTCATATAAAACAGGCAACCAGCTGTCAGCAGCCTCATACTCCAACGTGGGTACATCTCAAAGCCCACTGCAGAACATAACAGTCACCGACCATATGGCTAGAACAACACTGTCTTCTCCCAGGTTATTCTTTTCTCAACCAACCATGATGAGTTCCTTGTTTTTTCCATGTAAAAAGATAATGCATGAGTATGAAACCTCTCATATATGGTGAATAGCATGTCTGAGAAAGTGAAAAAGAATTTTATTTTGTTGAAAAACAATAATTATTTGGTTTAAACTTTTATGTATTAAAATAAAAGATTATAAGTGGAATCTAAAATGAAAAAGGAATACACAGAAATAGAATGTAGAATGGTGATGTTACTAAGGAGGGCAAGAGGGAAATGTAAGTCAAAGGATACAAAGAATATTGAGATCTAAAGTACTGCATGAGTACTATAGTTAATAATATTGTGTTATATATTGCAAATTTGACAAGAGGACAGGTTTTAGGTACTTTTACCACACAAAAAGTAAAGAATTTGGAGATACCTCAAACAGTTAGATATAGAAACACCATTCGACCCTGCAATAGCATTGTTGGACATCTACCCCAAAGAGCATAAGACATTCTACTATAAAGACATCTGCACCCGAATGTTTATGGCAGCACAATTCACTATTGCAAGATCATGGAAACAACCCAAGTGTCCATCAATTCATGAGTGGATAATTAAAATTTGGTATATGCTCACAATGGAATACTACTCAATTCTAAGAAATGACGGTGAGCTAGCACCATTTATGCTATCCTGCATTAAGCTTAAGCCTGTTATCCAAAGTGAGGTGACACAAGATCAAGAAAGCGGGCTCCACATCTACTCGCCATCAAATTGGTACTGACTGATTAAAACTATGGTGCTTAAATGGTGATAGTGCCCACCAGGGTTTGGGGGAGGGGGAGATAGATACACATCTTAGGGTTGTGGTGAGCATTGTGTGGGGGAGGGAGGGAATACCTCTAATCCTTCCTAGGGAAAGGCAAAGATATACAATGTAACCCAAAAGTCAAAAGAGAAAAAACAAACAAACTTTTATTGGGTGGTGGGCAGATGGGAGGGGGGAGGGGGGAAGAATTTATACTTACAAAATAGGTGGGATGCGCACCACCTGAGGGTAGGACACGGTTGATGTTTTGGTAAGGCAGGGGGTGGGGGGAGGAATGGCAGGGGCAATATATGTAACCCTAACAATATTTGTACCCCCATAATATGATAAAATAAAATTAAATAAAAGAGAAAGGTAACTATATGAAACAATGGTTATCTTAATCTGCTTGTCTGTAGTAATCACTTCACAATGCATATGTATATCAAAACATCACACGCTACACCTTAAATTTATACAATAAAAAAGCAAAAAAGGATGCATAAATCATGTTATATTGATCAGAAGTTCACATATACAGTTTGAGTTTAAATTATTTTGTGAATAAATATTAGTGCTATTATGATATTAAAAATAAACATTGAAGATTTGTGTATTGCAAAGTATTTCCCTTCTTCTGAGAGGTCAAACTAAATAATATTGTATTTATTTCTGATGAGTAACAAATAGTGATTTATTATATAAGTAAGTAAACCAGTATTTGTATTAAATGTTAAAGTTAGAACAGGATCATAATTTGTAAAGTTTATTCCTGGATTTATGTCTACCAAAAGAACTTTCTGTGGCATAACTGAATTTTTCAGTCACTAAACTAATATATAGATATGAAAGCTTAACTATAATTCTTACATGTTGAATTTATTGCTATTAATACTTAGGAATATTGTTATCATATTTGAAGAATTGAGAAGTTATGTCTCACACTGAAATTGAATGTTTGAAATTCAGAATTTGAAACCGATATTTTTAACAAATGCTATTTTGATAAAAGAAGATTCTAATTAACTTTTCTAATGTTATTATCTTAATACACGACTAAATGAATATCGGTTATTTTTCCATTTCAATTGTACTGCAAGTGAAACAATACTTTTTTTTTCAGCTAACAATGTATATAAATGGAAATCCTCAAATAGTAAAGATCACTTCCTCTGACCACTACTCTGATTTTAATTAAATAAGCTCTGTTTTCTACCCTTTTGTGCATATGCTGGGTTTAGGGGTAGGTGAAGTGTTTAATAATTTTGATGGGAAAAAATATCCCAGTTGGTTTTACCATCAATTCTTCTCTAAAAATAAATTAAAACAGATAATAAATAAATACAATTGTATCTGAAAAATACATATTAACAGAAAGAAATTGCAACAAAAATTTTTCCCTTGAGATCAAAAATTATAAGTGAACCAATAATGAAGTAGTGACAAAATATCACCAGCAACTAAACAACAAAGGGATGTAATTTTATACACCGTTCTTTGAAAATTCACAGAAATGAAAAAACAGGTAGTGGGTGACTAAGAGAGCAGGAACACAGAGTAGAAAGGTCTCACATCCAACCATTGCTTATCTCATAGAAGCTGGACTAGCAGGTCAGCATAATTCTGAGGGTACTCAGTGATGATCTCAGATTTTGTAACAATAAAACAGGATGGCTATCTCTATTTTCTTTGTTTGATAGAAAAGTAATGGAAATAGCTTATAAGGAGAAATCAGTGAATTGAAGAAATAAATAATATATCTGACTCCAAATGATATATGTAAAGGATCCATGACCATACAATGAATTCAAGAAAAATACCTAAATCTCAGTCTGTTACATTATTGGCTATCTTAAGAACACTTGATCAAATTTCAGAAGTGGAATGAACACGTAAGTTTCCTAAGAAAAATAGCATTTTTCCCTATTACATTTTTTTTGTTTGTTTTATTTACCAATGCTTCAGTTCAGTTTACCAAAAGGAAAAAATGAAAAGTACCAAGGAAAAAATAGTCAGCTCTCAAACATTAAGTAGAAGAAGAAACAAATCAATCTCAGATAAAATGTCCACCACCACATATGAGAAATATATAAAAGAATAAAAAGAAAAAGAAAATTTAAGTTTAAAATCAGAATTAAATTCAGGATTAAAAAAAAAGAACTTAAAGGGAATTTCCAAGTGGTTTTAACTTTTGAAAATAATAAAATAAAAGCATTAATATGGAAAAAATAAAGGTAAAAAAATAAACAAAATAATAAGATTAAAATGAAACTCTAGACCTAAGGAAATAAATTGTAAAATCAAACATATTTAGAGAAGTCATTAAAAAACTGGAAAGGAAAAAGAAAAGAAAAGAAAAGAAAAAAAGAAAAAACTAAACTGAGGAGTCTAAAAATCTATGTGTGATTGTTCAGGCCTGACTATAGGTGATCACAAAGCTTTCCCTGGAGGATCTCACAGGAAGAATCTTCCCAGCCCACCCCTGGCTGTTTGCACAGTCAATGCATTGCAGTCTGAAGGGAGTTGCAGTCAAGAACTCAGGTCCCTTGGCTCGTCATACTCTTATGTATGTCTGCTGATGTCTAGCCCAGATGCTTCAATTTGGAGGTCTCTCTATTTAGGGCCTTATAACTTTTTGCCTCTAGAATTTCCCTTTCCACTTCTTCCATCCCAAATTCCACAAAATTTCAAGAGCCTTTAGTCTGGGGCTCTCTCAGCAGTGAGAGGACCTTCATATGTATACTGATATATCTGACCCCCATCAGCAAATGGTTTTCAAATGGGAAAAATGGAACAGGTATGGAGCAGAACTTTCTACATTTTATCCTGTTGCTTATCCCATATTAATAAAAGGAATAAATGCATGATTGTTACTTTCATTTTGGTTTAGTTTGAACAGTTCACTACAGTTGATAAACATCTAGCTAAACTAATAAAAAAGAAAAAAGAAAAGGAAGAGAAAATGTGAAAATGACTAACATTAGTAATGAAAGAGATGATTTATTATAGATATACAAATATCAAAAGGATAGCAATAGAATATTACAAATAATTTTATGTCAATAAATTTAATAGCTCATATGAAAGGAAAAAAAATCTTAAAAAACACAAACTAGAGAAGCTACCTCAAGAAGAAGAAAAAATTCATATATAACATGAACAGCCCTGTATCTATTAAATATACTAAATTTGTAGTTAAACTCTTTCTCACATGGATGTTTATCAACTGTAGTGGTCATATTCACCATTTTAATTCAACATTGTAATGGAGATTCTAGCCAGAAAAAAGGGCAAGAAAAAAAATAGGCAACCAAATTGGAAAGGAAAAAAGTAAAGCTTTCTTTATGAGGGTATACATATTTTAAATTAGCCAAAAATGATAGACCTTTAATTTTTTTTAAAAAAAATAAATAATTTAATAGTCAGAAGTCATTATTTAAAAGGAAATGCCATTCTTATGGTCTTGTATATCACTTAGTGGCTCTAACTCAAATTTCTAGAAAAAGTATATAAAAATATTGCCTTTTAATCTGAAGTTAAAGGGAATACAAAGATATCTATCACATGTTTCATTTCAAAAATAATTTTTGCAATTTTACCAAGTATGAATTCAACAATGCAAAAAGGTAAGAAACGTGTTCTATGTATTCAGGTTTTAAATGCTTCTATTGTAAATCTTCTACATTTTTATAAATATTTTCATTTTAAATAGCAAAATAGTTTGAAATATTAAATGACCTTCATTTTTACTATAATTATATTCTTTGTAATATTGGGTTTATTATTATATAAAACAGAGTTATTTTTGAAGCCTATCAATGAGATCTAGCCTTAGTATAAGGTATACTATTTTATAGCAACAAATGATCTTTACATACATTTTTAAATTTTATGACCAGGTGTGTGCTTTAAGTACTCCTCAGGGAAACAAACAAGCAACAAAGAAAATCTTGAGCAAATGAACATGTATTTATCCATTGTATGGATAAATACATGTTATTTATCTATTGTATGGATAAATAACTTTCTTTAAACTGATTAAGGATATTGACCAAGATATTTACACAACTGAATAACCTGTAGTAAGTATCAATAATTCACAATGTTAACTGGAAATGTCATTATTATATCACTGAACACCATAAAAAGGCATTTAAAAAATTTGACTGGATCAAATGGTAGTTTTAGCTCTTTGAGGTATCTCCATATTACTTCATGAGTGGATTAATAAAATGTGGTATAGGTATACCATGGAGTTCTACTCAGCCACAAAAATCAATGGTGATCTAGCACCTCTTGTATTATCCTGTATAGAGCTGGAGCCCATACTCCTAAGTGATGTATCACAAGAATGGGAAAACAAGTACCACACGTACTCACCATCAAATTGGTATTAACTGATCAACACTTATGTGTACATTCATTGAGGATCAGGCAGGTGGCAGGAGGGTAGAGGGGATGAGTATATTCACACCTAATGGGTGCAGTGCACACTGTCTGGGGGACGGACATGCTTGAAGCTCTGACTTGGGTGGGGCAAAGGCAATGCATGTAACCTAAATATTTTTACCCTTGTAATATGCAGAAATAAAAAAATGATAAAAAATTTGGCTAAAGAAAGAGACTAGCTTTTCCACATTGATTACCTTTTTGTGACTATTCAAAATAGTTGCCAGGTATGCATATAAAATAATTCATAAAAATATACAGGGACAAAACCAGCAATAATATTACGACATCAATAAACTTATTGAAAGCTAGTTTTGTTATTTTATGTTTGTTCCTATTTATACTCATGTAGAGATACAACAGCTTTCATTTAAATAGATTTTGAAGGTTAATGGGTCCATTTTGTAGTGGCATTATCTGTTTCTTGCTGCTAGGTAACACTCAATCACAAAGGCACCAGCTTTTTATTCCAGTAATCATGACCTAAATGCATTTATCAATTTCGACATTTCATTTTCCTTTTCAAATGCATTTTTATCTCTAAGTATCTAAGATTTTTGTTTAAATAGAATATTGAGAAATATTGCAACCTTCATTTTTTATATCCAAAGATTCCTTAATTCGTATATATGCCACTTTGTTCCTCTGAGGTAGGTAGAAAATAAAAGGAAAAGATCCTTTAGTAGCTTCCTCTTCATCTTTCTTAAAATTAGCCCATAAATCTGATAACGTCCTAGACATTTTTATCTCCTTTTTTATCAACTTTTCTCATTATAAACTTTGCATAATAAAAACAATGCCTCACTTATAATATGAATGGAATATGGCCTCTTTTGAGGCCATATTTTCTTGTTCTTGAAGAAGATGCTACCTGTATCCAGTCCATACACACTTAGCCCAATCCTGGAGGTCTCTTGCAAAAATTTCCTATACACAAAATACATCTCATAACTATCTCTCAAGCTAAGAGCATTTTTGGCCACAGTGTGTTGTTTTTCACCTATGATATGTGGGCTGGATGTAGCAGAGAGGCAATGATCGATTCCAGAATGAATCCACAAAAATGAGGAAAAGGAGTTAGTAAGTAAATATCCCATCATCTTCCACCAAGCCACAATTTTAAGGTGTGTTCTCTTGATATCTTAGAATGTTCTTAGCAAAATTGAGCCAAAGAGCACTTTGGGAAATGTGCTCAGGTATGCATCCTTCATCAGCTTCCTTCTATCTCCTCCCTGTTTTACTTCCCAACTTCCCTATCACAGCTGTGTTTACTGGGATTACCCTACAGATATCCTGCTTGTCTCAAGGTCTGCCTTTAGTAAAATATAAAATATGACTGTGCTACTATGTAAAACAATGCATTGGTCCAGAATGCTAAAACTATTACAAATTTTATGATACAATTGTATTTGAATAGGATTGATTATTTTAAAATACAAGGTACACAATTTTGAATCATTTTTTGACCATTAACTTATTCATCTATTCACAGAAACTTGTATATACTGCAAAACACAAAAGATCATATTGAAAATCCACTTTATATCAATACAAACAAACCAAAAATCATAAAAAATAAATTATAAAACACATAAAAACAATGATACTTCATGAAAAATAAAAAGAAAAATTCTCGTTATCATGTCCTGTTTTATGTGTTATTCACTTAGGGTAGGTATCGTTAGAATTTTAGGAGCAATCTGTGTTGATAAAAGTTGAGAAAATTAAGATTTACATTCATTGTATAAGAGTAAGAACAATGGTAGCATTGAGCACAGTGCCTGTGAACAAAAACTGTTTTAGATCAACCCTGGTCAGTTTCCTCTGAGCCCACTTCTTGACCAGTCCTCAGCTTTTCAACTTTCACCTATAAAAAACTACATATTCTCAGGGTAAATGATCCCTCCAACCAGTTTCCACTACTTAGAGACTCAAACGCTAGCATAATTTCTAACAATTCATGGCTGTATCCCTAAGACAATGACTGCAGCCCCTTTAAGCTCTTTCCTGGGAAAGCTCATGGTTGCTAAAAGAATTTGCTTTTTATTCCAGGAAACATTTGAAGATATGGCCCCCGTCTTCTAGTCTTTGTGGGAGGGTAGGAACCTAATTTCAGTAAATGCTAGTTAGAGAACCCAGAAGGCCTGATTATATTAAGTAACTCCTCTTCTTGCTTTTTTTGAAAATTTCCATTGCCCTGATTCAGCTTAAGCTCCTGCCTTACCCCTTCTCTATTCTCTCATTTTTTCTTGAAAACACCCATTCACTTCTGCCCAATCCAAGTTGAGTTCAGTTTACACTGAGGTCTTTTCTCTATTACTGCACATATTGAATAAAATCTATCCTTACCACTCTAACTAGTCTCTGGCTTTATCTTTGACAATATAACTCGATAGGCTACCTTGTCTCAGATTATTATTTATTTTATTTAATCAATTAATACTTACTGAATTCGCTATGTATCAAAATTCTGTATTCCTCAGTGTACAAATTTATGATTCATGTCTCAAAAAGTCATCCTAGTTTAAAGAGAGAAAGCAAGTAAATAAATAAATTGATATTACAGCTTAGCATAGAGATTCTTGCTGAAAATAAATTTGGTGGTTATCTGATTGAGTGATCAAGGAACACTTTTGAAGATGTGATATTTCACATGACATGTAAGAAATGAGAATGTGATAGACACGTAATCGGAGGGGAAAAGTGCTCAGTGTACAGAAGTCAGTATCAGCAATTGAAATGAAACTGGACAGAACCCAGGATGCTCTAGGAATAAACAGAGCAAACAGTTTGGTTGGAGTTTGTATGAAGATAAAGATCTAGGTTAAATTCAGGATATATGTAGAGACAAGTTGTGCAAATACTTTCAGGTCCTGTAAAAAGGTTTGAATTTCAGTCTGAGTGTAACGAGAAATGACTGCAGCATCTTAAGCAGCAGAATGATGTGCTCTGATTTAAGTTTCAAACAGGTAACTTTGGATGTTTGTAAATATTGAGTTTAGGCAACTAAGAATGGAAGCAGAAATAACAATTAGAAGAAAATTGAAATAACCCAGGGTAGATGCAAATATTCAAAGTCTCTCTAACTCCCACTACCATGAACAATGAAGAAAAAATGTCATGAGTTGAGCAGTATGATTAAATTTAAACTCTGTGTCTGAGATTGAAAATAAATCAGCAGAAAGTTATTTAGTTTCCATGATTTGGTGTAGAGATGAGAGTGGAAACAACGCAAGTGCCCATTAATACATGAGTGGATTAATAAAATGTGGCATATGTATACCATGGAGTTCTACTCAGCCACAAAAATCAATGGTGATCTAACACCTCGTGTATTATCCTGGATAGAGCTGGAGCCCATTCTACCAAGTGAAGTAACACAAGAATGGAAAAACAAGTACCACATGTACTCATCATCGAATTGGTATTAACTGATCAACACTTATGTGTATATTTAATAGTAACATTCAACGGGGTTCAGGCAGGTGGGAGAGCAGAGGAGGGGATGGATATATTCACACCTAATGGGTGCGGTGTGCACCATCTCGGGGATAGACATGCTTGAAGCTCTGACTTGGGTGGGGCAAAGACAATATATGTAACCTAAACATTTGTAGCCCCATAATATGCTGAAATAAAAAATTAATAAAAATTAAAATAAAGAACATAAAAAAAGGAATAGACTCTGTAGTGATCCTGCCTGAGCTCAAAACTTGACATTGGCACATTTTGTCTATTGGATTTTAGTAAAATTATTTAATATGAATTTTCATTTCTATAAATTGAGGATATAATAACAGTATTTACACAATAAGTTTGTTACAATATTAAATAAGCTAATATACAGAAAACACTAAGCACAGCATTTCTCAACTAATAAACATTCAAAATACTTAAGTATTTATTATATAATTATAAATAATTCCAATTATTAAAATAATTATCATGATTATAAATAATTATAGTATATTATTATAATAATAACTAATTGTTATTTAATGGTTATCATAATTTAATAATTATAAATATCTGATAATTATACATAATTATTAAATAATTATATGATGTTAAAATATTTAATTGAGTGTTAATTACCCCAAAATAGGTAGTTTAAAAGATTCCACATCTAAATAAAGAAAAGTCATTGCATTTTCCAGCTTTATTGAAGTATAATTCACATATAGTAAATAATACAGTTAAGATGGACAGTTCAGTAAATTTGATGTAAATACACCTGTGTGAAGTCATTGCCATAATCAAGAAAGTCAGCATACTCATCTGCACCTAAATTTTCTTATGAGACTTTAAAATACTTCTCTCACATTAGTTGATAGATTTCTTAAAGAGTTCTTATTTATTTCAAGTCTACTTTTTCAGTTAATTACAGATAGATGATATTGTAATTTCTAACTATAATTTTTGATTTGGAAATTTCTCCATGAAGCCCCAACAGTTCTGTTTCAGGTGTTCTGAAGTTTTGTTACTAGGTACATACATATTTAGGATCATTATGTCTTCTTGAAGAACTGACTTCTTTATCAATTTGAAAGGGCTTTCTTTATCATTGGTACTATGATATTCTCTAAAATCTACTTTGTCTGAAATGATAACATTTTCTATTTTACTTTTAATCTACTTGGGTATTTATATTTAAATTGAGTTTTTTGTATGAAACATTAAGTGGTGTCTTTTTTTATTTGATCTTTCAATCTGTGCAGTTTGTTATATTTAGAGTGTGCACACTTAATACAATTATTAATATGGTTAGTTTTAAATCTACCATCCTGACAATTGTTTTTGAGTCATCCCTTCAGTTTTTTCTTCCCTTTTAATGGTTATAGCATTTTTTGGATTACTTGGGTATCTTTTCTCCCTTGCTGGCTTATTACCTATAATTTTAAGTTGTACTATTTTTATTCTTACGTTAAGGTTTATATAATAACATAACATCACTCCTTATTAAAGTCAAACTCCATATAATATTTTATGACTTATTGTATAAGATTCTTAAAATTGCATGCTTCCTTTTATCACTTACCAGCCTTTGAGTTATATTTTTACATGCTTTATTTCTACATGTGTAATAAAGTCTAGATTATATTGATATATGTTTTATTCAAACTCATTTTGTTGTTTAATATATAAGTAATAACAAAAAAAAACTAACACAGTTACCAACAATCACATTACTACTCTTCATTTATTTTTGTATTTATGCATTCTCATCAGGTTTAATTTTCTTTCCTCTTGAAGCAAGTTCTTTATCATTTCCCATAATTCAGTCAATTCAGTCATGCTTGTGATGATTTTTTAACACTTGTATATGTAAAACTATACAAAATTTTACTTTTGACATTAAAAATATTTTACTAGGAATAAAATGTGACATATTTTTTTCGTTTATTACCTTAAAGATACTGACTCACTCTCTTCTTGCTTTCATTTTTTTTTTTTTTTCTGATGAGAAATCTGCCGTAATCCTTGTCTTTGTTCCTCTGCTTATGCATAGACTTTTTCTCTGGTTGCTTCTAAGATTTTCATTTTTATTACTAGTTTTGAGCAATTTGTTTATGGTATACCCAGCTATAGTTTAGTTTATGTGTCTTTCTTGAGTTTCATCTAACTTATTGAATTTGTGGCTGTTTAATATTTTTCAAATTAAAAAAAAATTCTGTCCCCTCTCTCATTTAGAAGCTCCAATTCCATATATAGTAGTCCACTATAATTTGTTCTTAAGATCTTTGATTCTGTATTCAATTATTATAATAGCTTTCCCTGCTTGTTATTCTATATTCAATGTATTTGTCTTTTAAATATTATAAATATGTGTCTGTATCATATTCAGTTTTGTTTCAATTGGTTTGTTTTCTTCACATTTTCCTTTTTGGCTTGCCTGCTAAGTTTTGTTAGATGCTCAAGCTTGTTAATTTTACTTTGGTAGTTGCTGAATATATGTGTATTTTTATACATTTTCTTAAGTTTTATTAAAACATACAGTTAATTTACTTGGAAATAATTTAATTCTCTTGGGCCTTGCCTTTAAGATTTGTTAGCTGTGAACAGAGCAGTGTTTAATTTATAACTTGTTATTACAAATACCTGAGGCAGAAAGCTTCTGAATACTGCACCCATACCCTAAGAATCATGTTTTTCAGCAGGCTGATGTGAACACGTGAATTTTCATTCCTATGTAAGCAACAGGTCGTGTTTCCTCTAATATTTCCACTTGTTTCTTTCCCCTGCCTCTCACATTTTCTTCAAGCACTTGTGCCAGTCAATACTCTAATGAACAGTGGACAGAAACTGAGTCTCCTAGAGCTCTGTCTGTACAGATCTTTCCTCTTCATTACTCTGTCTGGTGAACTCTTGGTGAGTTGGATTCCCCTGACTCTCAGCTCTGCCTCTACAGTTCAAGACTTATCTGAGGTCTGCTTGATTTTCCCCTCCCTGAACTGCAACCTGGAAACTCTCTTGAGGTAGCACATTGAAATAATTTAGAATTCGACTTATTGATTTCCCTTCTTTCAGCTATCCCACATGTTGTTTAAATATCTGAAAATCGATGTTTTATATATTTTCTTTATTTTATATATATATATGTTTTTTTTCATCTGGGAAAGTAAATCTAATGACCTGTATCTTAACGTGGCCAACGGTGGCAATTCATATGACATCATGTCTTGATACTAAAAAACAAAATTGTGAAATAGTACTAGAGAAACTTCTAACATAGGATAGCACATTGCTGACATGAGTTATAGTGTGAGAACAGATGGGTAAGGACAGGAGATCTCTTTTATTATATATCCTTGGTTTTGTAGGTAGAAAACTTAATATGAAATAAAATTTGTTAAATATGTGATGGAGCCTGATATTTACCATAGTACACAACAAAAATGAAACCAATTTGTAAGAAATTGAAACACTTCAGTCCTGTTGGCGAATAGCTGCTTCATCAATCCCCTCCCCCCCCCATAACCTGCTGACCTAGATGCTGAGCCTCTCTGTCAGAATCTCCCAATTTAAGATACTAAAAGGTGTTAAAAAATCTTGCATAATAGGGATTCCAGAGGGCTTCTTTATCTCTGTCTGGAACCATGAATCTTTCTAAATTAGAATGACTACAGGATACTTGGTGCTAAATAGTTTCCTATGGTCCCAAGATGATGTTTCTTTGTTATTTTATTCCCTAACTCCTGGAATAACTGACCTCAGAACTCTTTATTTAAATGAACACTTCTTCCTCTAGAAAACAAAGGTTTTCTAATAAACCTTTCCACTAAATGAAACTTTCCTCCAGATTTGACTATTTAACCTGTTACATGAATCCTATGCTATGATGACATGTTGAAATCCAGCCTTACTTGAAAATGTATTAATTGTTAGAGAATTGTAAATAACAGGACAACTCATGTCACTATTTTATGGTCAAATTTTAACTTGACAGTAAAGTTAGGGTAAGAAATAATCAAGTAGTTAGAGGTCATTTTGGAGCTCTCTTATTTCTAATTCCTCTTCTTTTTCCTACTTTCTAAAGTTTTTAACTCTCCTATTCCTATATTATATCCTATTTTAAGATACATCAAATATTTTATTTTGATGTTTTTTTTTTTATTTTTGAACACTAAATATTACTAATGATTTGCTGACAGCAGCTTATGTCTCTAAGTAATACTTTCATTCTAACCGTACGTTTTGGAAATGAGAAAGTTCATTGGACCTACATCAAAGTTCATTGGACCTATATAAAATATTGAATATTGCATTCCATGAACAATGAGAAATAGTGAAGAAGGTGTTTAAAAACTCACTCTTGCAGATGTAACTTAACGTATTTCAATTAAACACAAAAAATATTTCACATATTCCAGGGAACAGAAAAGCACTAGAAATCTCTTATATAAGAGAAAGATCAATTTGTGATGTTATCATATCTGATGAATAATCACCAATCTACAATACAGGGATCCGAATGCATTAAAACTTCAGGAAGTTTAATCACAAATGTGATCAGCGAATGTTACTTAAAATGTCACATCTATTTTGTAAATATATCCTTACATATTGAATATTTTTGTTTTGATTTTGTTTTCCAGTTTATAATTGCTATTAAGGTGCATTTAATGTTTTTCCCCACAATATTATGTTTCAGATTGCTTTTACTATTATCAATTACTTAATAAATCAATACTTTGCATAAGAAGAAATAACTGATTAAAAAGATACTTAAAAGTCAGCATATTACCCTAACATTTTTGATGTTTTTAGTTAATGTAATTTTTGACCTTCAAATAACAAAAAAAAAATTTTTCTAAAGTTTTTAAAATTTGGAATTAAACTCGTAAAATGAAGCATATTTAGCATATTTGTTGAAGTCCTAAAACTAAGTGTCCTTTGAAAGTGTAAATTCAGCACAGTGTTTGAAGTTTCAGACATTTTTGTAGTCATTTCAAACATATTGTCGACCATATAAAAGGTTATGCTTTGCCCTGAGTCCATGTACATAGGATTCTGATTGATGTAATAGGAGCCATGTGCGAAGTTTGGGGGCACTGTAGTTTGAAACTTTATGGTGTTTTCAGAATGTCTTTGAAGTCTAGTTTTTGTGAAAAATATAAAGTTTAAAGAGGGGCTCTTCAGGGCTTATTCTTATCCTCTGAGAATATGTTTAGATTGCCTGTTTTAAATGCAGAGCTAAGCTGAAATTTTATAAATGTGGTATGCATATGGAGTGGTTGATTACAAAGGGATTATTTACATTGAGTTCAATTGCTAGACTTGGAGACAGCAGTGCAAATCTATCCTGATGACCTAGATTTTTATACATTTATTGTGGGTTTGTTTCCATTCCAATAGTGAAAAGTATACATTTCTGTTTAATGCTAAAATTAACTTACTACTACCATTAATATTATCTTTAAGTATCTTCAATAAAGCAAGTGGAATCACTTTTGCATTGACAAATCAGCTAGAGACTTTGATTTTTATATTATGACTGAGGGAAGATATTAGTTTGTAAGAACTCTCTATTATTAATTAGGATTTAATTTTGTAAATATGACCTGATTAAAACTATTTAGTAGTGTTAAGGAAGGATAATTTAAATTCATTGTTCCAAAATTCAAAATACTTTTTGGTCTTGCAGACTCTTGAGTAAAATGCATGTTATATAGAAATAATTACAGTTTTATCAGAAAAAAATTATTAATTACAAAAATTCTCCAACATATTTTTCCATATCAAGATACAGCTGTCATTTGTAAATAATTGAATGTACTAAACTTTGTGTTTTCTAGATAACTGTGGTTTTCATTTTATAGTATAATTAATTTGTGCTTAAAATTCATGAGATCTGTGAGTTTTTTCTGAGCAAGCTTTGTCATTTTGTTACCTAAGACTAATTTGCACAACGCAGGCTCAATACTCTTGACAGATCATCTAACATGAGCCTGATAATCTATCTCACTGTGACTGGAAGAAAGTGCTAAGGCAGCACTCAAGAGATGTGATTCTCTTTGACAAAAAGAAAGCAGAGGCAACTCTTCAACTAGGAGACAGACCATTGTGGTGGGTATTTTAAGCTGACTAGAGCTCGGTATTAAAACAATTGAAGAACAGAGAACAGGGAGAAGGTTAATCAAGAAAATAAGAAGATGACAAAGATACATTTTGGTTATGTTTCATTGTTAATAGAAAATCAGATTTTCTGCATTGTGTTAGTAACAGGAGTTATGTTGGTAACCAAAAAAGGAATATGCAAATTAAATTTAAAAGAGATTACACATGGACATTAAGTATCACAGACAATAGTAGTGAATAACTGCTGTAAGGTACCTTTATGTCATCAAATTTTTAATTGTCTAAACATCACCATTATTCCTACTCCCCTAATCCTGTTTGTTCCATTCCTATAAAATATGCAACCATTCATATCAGAGACACAGTTCTGGCCTGTGTTGTCCCATAGCGTAAGGTCAGGATTTGAATGTCTCCACCAAAACTCATGTGAAAATTTAATAGCCAAATGTAACAGTATTGGGAGGTGGGCCTTTAAGAAATGGTTAGCTCATGAGAGTTCAGCCCTGGTGAATGGATTAATGCCATTATCACTGAAGTGGAGTAGACATAGTGAGATTGGGTTTGTTATAAAAATGAATTTGACTTGGTTTATTTCTTTCATCTCACAGGCCTGCTTCTGTCTTCCACCACGGGGTGACCCTTGCCAGATGCCAGTATCCTTCCCTTGGACTTCTCGGCCTCCAGAACTGTGAGACAAATAAACATATTTTCTTTATAATAGAACTACTTAGTCTGTGATATTCTGTTATAGCAACAGAAAACAAGCTAAGACATTAAGCGCAGCATGAATTGTAGTATAATCTGGAAAAATACTATTTAAAGCAAGTAAGATGAATTCATATTTAAAATGCTATAGGATTGTGGATATCAGCAAAGACCAACCAAATGAGAATAAGCAAAGGCTGTATTTTCAAAGCTTGCTCTTGGAAGCAAGTCAGTCACAGTCACTTGCATTCTAGCAGAGACTCAAGCTTGATAGTAGAAACAGGGAAGACTTCATGTATTCCTGATTAGAGAATGTTGGCATGGAGGAGTTGTGAGTGGGCTAATAAGCCTGGCCTACCATGTGATTGGTTAGGGATGCATACCTGCTTTTCTCCAATTGGTCCTCAATTGGAAATGGGGGCAAAAATTAAGAAATTTGTTAGTTATTAATAAAGTTCTGAACATTTTGTACTGATTGTTACAAAGCTTATGATTAGCTTTCTGGACCAGTAACTAGAGATAACAATCAAACTACAAGTCTGACTTACAGAAAGCCAGAATGTCTTCCTGAGTTGTTTACTGCAGATAAAGGGTGAGTTTCTTGAGCTGGTTGCTGCCCAGATTGTGGGTCAGAGTTTTATTTTTACATATGATGCCACTGTCTGTCTGTCTATTTATTCCCTCAGCGTATCTTATGCCTTCCCAATCCTATAATGCTTATAAGAAACTATTGTCTTTAGAAAGAAAGATTATCTAGTCATTCCGCCACTACATTTGAGCTCATATTATTTTCTATACAAAAATATAGTTTTCTGTTGCAAACATTACTAGCAAAAGAGAAGAAACCTAGCATCATGACCAACTACATGGTCTTGGGTCCAGATCACCACTTCTTGTGTGATCTTGAAAAAAAATAATATTATCTAGTCCCACAGAGTCTTCATTCAATAAATGGAGTGATCAGTAGCTACTGTACAGTGTTTTTATAAGAAGTAAATAAATTAATCACTCTAAGAATTTAAAATATTACATATACATTAGAAGTAATCAATATTTAGAAAAGGAGGTTTATGACTTCAAAGAATGTCCGATAGAAAGTGAGTTAAGAAATTTTTGCATTATTTCAAGCACTAACAATAATTTTATCTCTGTGGAAATATATAACTCTATCAGGATTGGTTTTAGCATACATAATATATAAAATCCAAACTTTCTCATAACTTTAGCGTTTCAAAATTCTTTTTGTTCATGTGTTCATGTTTGCTGTCAGAAATCTAAGCCAAAAAAAGAATTGATCCTTTATCACAATTTGTTAGACATAGCTATAGATATGTAAGTACAAGTCATCTTTGAGACTGAGCATGAACAATTTCTTAGATATATTAGTAATAGAAAAAGTTTTAGATATATTTACAAATGATGTATTTGGGTTGTGTTATTTGATTTCATTTGCCCTAACAACCATGACTCAGATATACCAGCTGCTCTTAATCCTGCCTGAGATCCCCAACTTAAAAATAAATTTGGCAGATGAAATTCTCTCCAAGTTTTTGGTAATTCTTGGCTTTAGTTATTTTTCAGTTCAATCATAAGCCAAAGAGGGAAATGAAGA